>VYZV01013243.1:102345-121289 GCA_013401275.1 Pandion haliaetus | reverse complement strand
ACATTAATTCTGGTCTTCAGTAATATATGTCATTTTTTTCCAGGTGTCTTTTCAGTGGAGGGAGACCAAGGGTTTCTTTCTGGACTCTTCAAGCAAAGCTCAAGAAAAGTAAGTCACTTACTTTCTGGGATGCACTGAACACTCATTGTTACAGTTGTCTTAATAGGTCTGAAGTTTGCTCTCTCTAAAATTGCTAGTCATGCCCCTCCTCGAGTCAGCAGCACAGACTGTTATGTGACTTCATTACCAGCCAGATGAGGGAGTTGATCTGACTGCAAAGCAATTTTTTTTTTTTTCTCTGTTAATTAGCAGATGGATCTACTGACTGGGGCCAGCTCTGAGGGCAGGAATAGGGAAAGGTGGGTACATGCCTTTTTTGCAGCACAGAATTTAAGTTGGCTCAAGCCATTTATAAGTAATACACTTATTCTCACTTGTAACTTTCCCCTTTTTAAAGAAAACAATGACCACAGGAAAATGTCTTCTTGCAGGTGCAATCACAATGCCTAACTCAGAAATCGGCTTGTGTTTATTCCCTGCATGGAGGAGGATTTCTGCAGCCTATTGCTGATGGTTAACAAGTTATGACTGCTAAGTCAACAACAATCTAAGTCTTATATCTTTTAATGTTGTTATTTTCAAGCTCATGTCTTCAATAATGAGGCTCCAATAATTTTTTTCAATGAAAATTTAAATTCTGTATTCAAAAAGCTGGGAGCAGGTGAAAAGCAGGAAAGACTGCAGTAGCTAGAAGGTGTAGTAACACTAGGATGTTTTAACACTAGGGTGTTGTAATGCTGTTTGTAGCATGTGAGGAGGAGGGTGTTGACACCCAAGTGGAAGAGACAGACTTGATCTTGCTGAAAACAAGAGAGACAGGGCTGGTGTATAGTAGAGCCAACACTTCAGAGCAACTTTGTCAGGGTGGCAAAAGGCTGCCTCTCTCAATCTCTTGTAATTGCACGTGCTTGTATTCCACTGTAGTCTGGTTGTAGAAAGGAGTTTGATAAAGAGCTTAGCACTTACGTGAACAACCTGATTGCTTTTACAAAATAATAACTGCAAAATTGCTGCATGTATGAAATGCATAAAGCCCTGGGAGATGCACTCGGTTTCTTCTACCTCCCCCAGTACTTGTCTTGAGAAATTCACTCTGTGCTGCCACTGGTTTCTGAGGTTTTGTGAGCCAAGGGCTGAGTAATGATGGCTTAAGGCATGGCTTTGGGCCCTTGCATGTTGGCATGATGTCAGTGGGGAGGAGTGCAGGATGTAGGTTTGCAAAGGTCTCAAAAGAGCTATCACTCCTTGCAGTGCATTTGGCTTTCTGATGACCTAAAGCCATTCTCCACCCACCTATGAAGTAATCTGTCTGAGTTATTTGCTTGGATGTCAGTTAAAGTAAGTAATATCCCAGTGGTCTATTTCTCTCCTTTTAGTGACCTAATAACAAATTAGGAGTTTTGTTCAGATAACTCAAAAGGATTTTATTAGCATAGTGCTTATAATAAGGCATTTTAACAGAAATGGAAGGACATAGCCTAAGTCAGAGCTGTACCAGGGTCACCTAGCTCAGTTTCTTTTGAGGTTACTGTGTACAGTGTTAACGGAGATGTGTGTTTTCTGCCTAGGGGAAATTAGTCCCATTTTTCATGTTTTAGGGTATCATTTTCTTGAGGTGAAATAGAGACATACCTGGATATGTATTTTTGGTGGATATAGGCTATTTAGTGCATCTTCTAACAGTAATGCGCATCACTTTGTTTTAGAGAGAGCTTAAAACATCATTCTTCTCCTTTTGTCTTTGTGTTTGCAGTATCTTCCTAGGGAGTGTTGGTTAGGTGCTTGCCACGGATTAAAACACAGTACATCTTTGTGTATAAAGTCAATGACCTAGAGCATTACGGAGCATTACTGTACTCTTTCAAATGAATCTACAGGCTCTGAAGACTATTTCTGTAGCACTAATTGTCCTCCTTGTATTACATGTACATGCTCTGAAACAGCTCCTGCCTTTGGTCTTGGAGTTACAAAGCAACCCCTGATCATTTTGAGGTGGTGAACTGCACCTTGAGGGTTATGGAATTGTGCTGTTGTTACTGTAAGTCATGGATGAAAGCACTGGCAGAAATAAGGCTGTAGCTCTTAAAATTGCGCAATGGCCAGACTGTTATTTTTCCCTGAGGATAATTTGAAAGAAAAGAGATGTTTATGCTGGCTTTGAAACGTTTCAGTCTGGTCCCAAACCACTGACCTCCTAAAACAAAAACGGAAATATGCCAACACCTCACTGAAAAAAAGGCCATTCCCTAAGCATGTGCTAATACCAGTCAGTTAGGCTGAATACTCACAAATAATAAATAAAATAAGCCACGTGTCTTGTTGAATCACAGAGCAATTAGGAACCTTGAATGAAGGTTTGTAGATGCTGGCTTTGCAATTTATGGTTTGCACATTCCTGTTCCTACACTTTTTAAAGACTCAATGAGAGTATTAGAGCAATGAGGGCTGTCAGCATATCCTAGTTGCCCTAATATCCTTACTTTTAGCTCTTAATATTTCTATTTTGAGTAAGTGTTTAAATCTAGAAAGAGAGGAATTTCATGCCTTCTTGCTGAATCAGCAAAGCCTTGAAATCTCTTGTTGCTTTTCTTTTCAGTTATTTATAGCTAGGATTGTCTCCTCCCCAACACTTCACTCTTCGATCCTGTAAATCCAGCTAAGAGCCATGTAAGACAAAAGAAGTCATGATGATATGAATTACAAAAGCCCTTGAACTTCTCGTTTTAGGCTTGTATTGCCTATATGACTTTGTTACCTTTTCCTCTTGCTCCTGTTGCCTCAGTTCTTCTCTCCCTGACCTGACCTAAAATCTTTCCTCTTTCCCTCTGTTCTGAAGGCTGCCAGACAGCAGATATGCTCCTGCTGATCAGTCCTGCTTTCAAATGCTGCAGTTCATGGCAACTTTTTTTGTAAGTCTACTTGTTGTAAGTAACAAACAGCCATGAAACTCTGTTCTGCCCTAACAGACTGGGGTAAACAGTGGGCAGAGAAAATGCTAGTTGGAGTATTGACAGCTTTATCTTATTGGAAGCAAACAGAGTTAAAGTGCAAATGGAGAAGTGTTCTCTCAACTATGCTTTCTCTTAATACTGGTGCAAGAGAATTGAGGATGTCTGTTGTCTATAACATGTAATGGCTGCCAGCGTGTTGAGGAAAGACTTTGCATGAAGGACTTTGAAATGGGCTTTCAGTTGGATGCCTTCCTACTGTAGGCTGAAGGAGATGTCAAACCAAAGAACAAGAAACATAACACAGTCCTGAGGAGTATGTGGCTTTTGTCTCCCCACAGAAAGCTGTATCACTGGAAAAGTATTTCATTGTTTAGGGAAGCAGCTGACTGTAAGCAGCAGGATTGCTGTAGCCTTGCTGGTTTACTTTACAGGATGGCTGCTGCACTGGAAGGAAGGGAGTGGGATGTGTAGGGCAGGATCTGACTCCACTTTTATATCTATTCCTGGTGGTAGGATCAGCAGGTCAACTCGAAGTCTTTCCTTCTGGCTCTCCACACCACCTTCCTCTCCCCACCTTATGGTGGAAAAAACCATTTCTCAGCCTTTGAATACCAAAATCCAGTTTTTACTATGCTTCTGGTATGGAAATAAGGCTTCCAGGAAAGGCTTGGCAAAGGGCCCAAAGCACAAAGGACCCCCAGCAGGAACTGAGGCAAATCTGGTTGTGTGGCTCCAAGAGCTGGAGGGATGTAGACATGTGCATTGCACAAGAGCTCTGCTACTGGAGATCAAAAGTGAGCTCTTCAGCTGGGTGGGATTTGCATGTGCACAATGTTCATAAGCACTTCTTTTTGCATACTCTCACATGGTACTTCTAACAAAACACAGAGAAGCTCATTTTTGGGTGTAGGAGTTTGAGTATCTCTGATCTCTCTGTACCTGCAAATCAAGGTTTAGTTCCAGATTTCATGTTTGCTTAGCTACTCACAGGGTTGTTCCCTAACCCAGTGTTTAACATACTTTCAGGGTGATCCAGCAGTAGGCAAATGTTTTACCTTAATCCACTAGACTACTGATTCAAAAGTAGAAAATCACCATCTTCTGGGGTTTAGTCATTGCAATTTTCCATCTGTTGTCAATTGTAATTGCAGGGCACATAAGGCAGGGGCAGGGCCAACTGTAATTGGCAGGGGCAAAAAAGTTGCTCATTCAGTTTCTTATGTACCAGAAATTAAAAGCCAACTTGCATTTGTTTATGAAGTTTGTGATCACACAGCTATGGGGCAGTGTCAAGCTCTGAGTCCCCCTGGCTGACATAGAGCACTTTTAAGAAGCTCTATATAATGTAGCTGCCTCTGCACTAGATGAAATCTTCACCTTGCAGTAGTTATGCACATAACCAGTTGTGTCCCCTACCTATACAGAAGGCTATTAAGATACTCGAACAGAATTATCTTTTTCCTCTGGCAGTCATAGTGTATTTGTAACTGTTCCTATCAGTAAGGTGCTGCATACAGATCCTCATAAAATATTATTTGGAACCAGGTAGATGAAAGGAGAAACATTTACCAAATATGGGCAAACTGGCATTTGAAACTCATCTTCCATTGAGATGAAACTCATCGGCCATTGAAAATCCCTTCAAAACAGTTGTCAGCACATAAAATTATTTTTAAACTTGTCTGCTGTATTTGCAATTGCAGCAAAATGAGATAAGACTTAATGAGTTGTTTTGAAATGCAAATACATCTACATTTAAACAAAATAGACCCAAAGCATCACCCCAGCAAAGTCCAGGTAACATCATCTACTGATTAAGAAGACTTTGTTTTTAAGGATGAGATGACTTGTACCTCTTTGGATAACTAAAAATTGTGTGTTTGTTTAAGGAAGGTAAGTAGCTTTTCAAATAGCATACCATGAGTTTGGAAGTGAGGTGCTTCTGTACCATGTGTTATCTGTATTTGTTAGAGTATTATATCAAATGTATTGGAATAAGTCCTGTTGTGTTTGTCTAATCAAATGTATTAGTAAGTAAGCAAGGGAGAGGGGAATTTCCCTTTCCACAGTACATCACCACAGTCTGCTACATGACTGGGTAAGCCAAACAATCCGGTTTTTCAAGTTTGATATTGTGATGAAAATAAACAGGCCTTGGGGGAAATGACTGATGGAACATTTTCTACTCTTTTCCTTCACAACTTAGCATATCTGAGAGACTGGTTATAAACCAAATTATATGGGTATCTGGCAGTCCTGACACGGAATTTCCCCCAACATTTTCCTTGAGGTTTCCAGCAATTGTGCTAGCACTGCTTGCTCTATTTACAGCTGATCTTAAAAAAAAACCTCAATCAATCAAACAAACAAAACCCCCAAACCTAGTTATGAATTATTTTCTCAGGCAAATGATTTTTCATCATAATGCCTTGAACTCTTCCATACCACCAGAGTTATAAAATCAGCTGCATTCATTGTATTAAATACTCTGTCAAAATCAGTACTGAGATTTTTGCCTTCACTGAAAGGGCATACTGGGGACATTTGCACATCTGAATGATTCCAACATCCTTTGACCAGCATCTTCCAGAATACGGTGAAAAAGGAAATGAAAACCTTTTTGTGTTACATGAAAGAGTAAAATGTTCATTGAAACACAGAATAGGAGTTACAGTCTATCCATCTGGTTGTCCATCCTTTGGAAAACCAGTAAGATGATCAGGCTCACAGGGACATGGTTAATAGATGGTTCTCTACCTGGAGGCTGATAAAAAGTGGAGTACCACAGATATCTGTCCTTGGACCTGTCCTGTTTAACAACTTTATCAATGTCCTGGAGGAAGCTATGAAGAGCAGGCTCATCAAGTTTGCAAATGACATCAAACTGGGGGTACCAGGTGACAGCCTGAGAGCAGGGCTGCCACTCAGAGTGAGCTAGACAGCCTGGAGGGGTGGGTTGAGGTGAAGCTTCTGAAATTCAGTTGAGTGCAAAGCCCTGCTCTGGGAAAGCAGTCTTTGGCAGCAATCCAGCCTGAGCCTGCCTCGCTGGGGCAGCTCTACAGAAAAGGTGCTGGGGTCAGGGGGCATCAAGGAGAGGGGAGTCCATAGTGCCCTGGCAGCACTGAGGGCAGCAGCGTCCTGAGCAGCGTGAACAGAAGCATAGCCAGCAGATCAAGGTGGGGGTTATCCCCACTCTGCTCAGCACTCAGTAGATCACATCCAGATAGTGTGTCCAGTTTTGGGCTCCTAGTACAGGAAAGACTGTAAACTGAACTGGGTTCAGTGGAGGACCACCAAGATGCTCAGGGCTTGAGCACGTGTTATGTGAGGACAAGGTGAAGAAATGGAGGTTGCTCAGTCTAAAGAAGAGACAGTTTTGGGGAGATGTCACAGCAGCCTCCAGTACCTATGAGGAGGTTATTGAGAAGTTGGAGTTCTTCACTATAGTGCAGGGTTGGAGGAGCACAACTTCAATGTGAGAGGTTCAGACTGGATATAAGGAGTAACTTTTCCACCATGAGGATAATCAAACCTTGGAGGTTGTGCAATCTCCATCCTTTGACATTTTCAAGACCGTACTGGGTGAAGTCCTGAGCAGTCTGGTCTGACCTCAGAGCTGACCCTGCTTTGAGTAGGAGCTTGGACCAGAGACAACATGAGGTCCCTTACAACATGAATGATCCTATGAAAATTACAACTTGGAACGATCTCTGGAGGTCAAGGTGAGCTTAGATAAGGCTCAGTTGAGTTCTTAATATCTCCAAGCATGGAGACTCCACAACCTCTCCAGGTGGCTTGTGCCACTGTTTTACCTACTCTCAAGCAGGACAAGACTCTGCAGGTAATTGGGATTTGACACATACTTCATGTCTTTAAATAAAAGTTTTGGTAATATAGGTCAAGGTGGGGTCAATACAGGTAGGTAAGTTAGGTAGTATCAGTATAGATAATGTGGCAAAAAACTTCAAGATACTCATAAGAACTGAAATAAGATAAAAAGTTTGCATATTGTTGATATTGTCATTGCTGATCTGATAAATTAAATTGTCTTTCTTTCATGTGTTTAGATGCATTGTCATAGTACACTTATCTTGTTTTCTCTCTGTTCGCTTCCTACTATCTCCATGGTTATACAAAGCCACTAATGTAGTGGATTCATGGTGGATCTGCAGCTCAGAGAGCAGCCAGAAGTGAGTAAAATCTGCAGACAAATGTTTTCCTCAACTAGTGCAGATGTAGTGCTAGCAGTTGTGCTTTATGTTGGAGTTGATACACATTTATTGGGTATGGGGAAAGGCTGGGGGAGCTTATATTGCCTCAAGTGGTGCTACACTGGTCCAGGGCAGTGCGTCTGAGTGCCAAGGGTGTTTCACTGGTGCTTCAAAAGAGTTTTTACATTGGAAGCAGTACATACATCTGGAAGATTTTATTTCCCACTCTGCATTGCACTAAAAATTTCTTTTCTATCATATAGCTAACACATAGTTTAACAGATCATTATGTGGTATCTGGGGGAAAAACAGGTCAGTGGGAATGCAGAGATTGAGGATCATTTCCATAATCTTCATTAGTCCTTTCCTTTGAAGTAAAAATATTCCAAATGGCAGTAAATGTCCTTACAGCATTTTGGCACTAGCAGCCAGCCTGTGGTGTCTTGAAATTCATTGCTGCGTATGAACAGATATGAGTGGATAATTTAGAGCAGGGGGTTACAGTTCCATAGGGACAACACATAAGAAAGCAAAACAATGGCTTTGCGTGAGAGCCTGTTAAAACCCTGTAAGAGTTTTTCTATAAATAGTGTGTTGTTTCTCTCAATCATCTTTGAGGAAATATTAAATCCAGTAGGGCTGGCATATAAAATCCTGACTTATGAGAACTATAAATGCTGTTTCTTTCCAAAGAGATGCTAGAAAGGGGCATAATCAGTAATTAGGTGGTCACTGATCTGGGAGATATGAGAGGTAATGTGTTGTGATGGACAGTTTGCATGTTTTGAATGACACTATGAGAGTCCAGCATGGCAAAGAAAGCACAGCAGGAAGGGGAGTACCAGCCTTTTTGCAACAGCTGACTGTTCATGATTTAGTAGCAGTGCTGTCATGCCTGCAAGGAAAAGCAAGCAAGGTGTGAAGGTAGAGTCAATATCCCCTAGGAGACCAATTACTGTAATTGGGCAAAAATAGACAAAGGTGTAGTAAGCCATGCAGTTTTTGAGGTTTTGATGAGGCAGTGCTCTGATTGCTTTTAGCTCATTAAAAGCATTAGCTGGCAAAAGGTGCTCCAGAATAGAGAAATTTTGAGTCAGGTTTGACAGTTTGGGCCTGTAAACAGCAGCTAGCAAATGCAAAAGGCCTTATCTGAAGTCCATGAAATAAATGGAAATAAAAAGATTGGTTGGTATATCTATGATTTGGCAGTGGTACATGAGGTTTATGAATGCTACTACTGGTAAGCTGGAAGAGAAGAGAAGAGCAACTTCTTGGAGAAAATGTGGGAATGCCTCGCTAATAGAGTTAGCCTGAGGAAGACTTGAGTTTGTATGAGTCTAGACTTTTGCCCTCTAAAGATAAAAAACCCAATCTATGTAAATCGGTTGTTGAGACAAAATGGAAATTTTGGTTTTTTTTTTTTTTTCAGTAAGAAGCTGTGCAAGGAGCTGGAGACAGTGAATTTTCCTTCACCCTCTTGTTACAGATCATAAGCAGTCCATTTGTATGTACCCCCAACTCATCAATCTACCCTGAATACTCAGGCTGTCTGCAGAGGTCCTTCAGCCAGCTGTGTGAACTAATCAGATCTGAAAATACCTTGCCTTTTTATTATTTCAAGTAATTTTACAAAAAGCAACAGGTTATTGCCCATTGCAGCCTAGAAGGTTTCTTTGCTGGTTTAATGCACTATATTGGACAGATTTCAAAATTAAGATGTTATGAAATGGATGGAGAAAGACCACTTAAATGCAAGGCCTCCTTTGTTTTGGCCAATTAATATCAGTGAGATTTAGGACTCGCCTTTGCAGGAACACTCAAACAATAATCTAAATTAACTAAAAATGTGATTTTAACATGGATTAGTCAAACTGCATTAAGCCTCTGGGTGGTTAATCATAGCCAGAATTAAACTGGCCTTAATTTGACATGGCTGGCTTCATTTCCAAAGTCAAATTAAAGTTACTTGACTTCTGAATAGAGATTTTATTAATCTGCTTTAAAATTTAATTTCTTGAATGTCCCTGTTTACGCAAGCTCTTGATAAATACAGGAGCTTTAAAAAGAGTAACTCCTGTCCTAACTTGGTTGAATCACCAGTATTGGTTATTCCCATGTTTGGTGGTGTGCTGGCTTGTTCTCTTGCTGTACAGTCATTGGCCACCTCCTTTGTGGGTTAAGGAGGGAGGATTTTACCCTTTTGCTAAGAAATTTTTACAGGTGTTCAAAATGTTTTCTTTATTGTCCTTCTCATTTTCTAGGACAGTGAATAATGACCAATATTCTTATTCTGAAGATATTTATAAACTCTGATTTATTTCTCCTGAGCCACTTGGCAATCTCTACAGCATCACTTGTTTCAAAGCTTCCTACCAACGTGATCTAATTAATGCTTTTGCATTTGGCTTCCGGAAAGCGTAACCTTATCACTGCTCTCTTCAAGGTGCAGGCTGCTTCCAGGATGTACTCAAGGTAGTGCTGATGAGTGAACCTCAAAGCTTCCAGAATCTCAAAGAGTTTGGATAATCATCAGAAAGTCTGGATGTTTATCTGAACCCTATTTAAGCCATTCCAGCCCCTTGGGTATGCAAATTTAGGTTAGAAATCTTTTATGTAAGACTCTTGGTATTTCCTGTTTCTGACAAGGCCAGATATGCTCAAGTACCTCTTTGAGGTGATATTTGTCTCCTGTTTTTACTACTGTTACAAGGTTATCAGGTCACCAGTTCTTGGATTCTGGTTCAGGAAAAGCCTTAAACATGTTCTTGGTCTTAAGTATAAAGCAGAACAACAAAGACTCTAAAATGTGCTTTAAAGGAATGAAATAGACAATAGGAAAATATATCAGAGACAAAATGAAGTTATGACAGCTGGTGTGCACGTGACTGATTTGAGACAGCAGACATCTGCAGATCATGAGCAGTTGATTAGTTTGTGGGAGAAGAGGAAAGTTGCTTATAAAAGACAGATAAGTTGAATGAAAAGATGAATTAAGAATGTAAATGAACATGAGAAAGTGCATTTATGTTCAACTTGTGGTTCACATTAAGCTTTACCAAGAAAGAAGGAATACAAATATTATATACAGAAGTATGAGAACTGATAAAAAAAAGTGTGTTCACCTTTGTTGAAGATCAGAAAGGAATAAATCTAAATTTACAATACAAAAATGCATGAGCTGTAAGGGCTACATATTACCCTCTTTTTCCTCTTGAATGAGCTTGTCACCTTAATCAGGCCTCAGAATTCAGGCTTGTGGGTACTGGAAGTATGTGTTTTCTGGGATTTCTAAAATTACAGGCCTACAGTTTAGGACATAATTTATGTAGGACTCACTTTAGGATTGAACTGCTAAAGAACCAGAAGAGCAAGCATGTCTAATCATCCCCCAATATGCTCAGATTTTAGGAATTGCCTTGAGCAAGGACACTGTCATCTGAACTCCTAATGCAACCATCCTGGTTGAGGCTTTGTGGGAGAAAGATGCAGTTGTAGAGTAAAATATTAATCTCAGCCAAACTGAGAACAACAAGAAAAGAAGTTTTCTTTGTGAACCTAATAGTTTAATAGTTTTAAAAACAAGCCAACTATTGAAGAAGTATCTGAAATTTGCCTTTAAATGAGAATAGCTTTCATGTAAACTCAACTGAAGTCTTCTATGTGATAAACAACTTTTGACCAAATAGATATTATTTTAATCTTTGTCCTTGAAGTTAACAAATTAACTTTCTGTGTGATTTCCCCATTTGTGACAGCCTCTGGCTGTGTTTTTACTGTCGTAACAGCTTCTGGCAGACTGTGTGTCTCTCACATTCACTACAAAGTAAACAGGAATTTTTTCCAAGGGTAACTGGCTGTGCTCCAGTGGAAAAATGCAAGTTATTCATAAGTTCTGGTAGGCTCATTTCTGCTTAATATGGTCTGTTTTTATTGTGGATTTTATGAAGAAAAAAAACTTGTGAAATTTTTTCAATCCCCTGGGATTATTTTCTTCAAACATGTGGGAAATTACCTCTCCCCCTCACCCCCCAGCACGTAGTTACATTGCTATTTGTCCTGACTATGTTCATCTTTTTTCCACCTTTGGTCAAAAGAGGCTGCCAGAAGGTTACCAAGATGTGGCTAGGATATGTCACACTATTTTAAGGACATAATTGATGTTGCAGACATGCACGGCAATCCATCATGGTTCTGGTGAAGGTCTGCTGGAGTGCCAACAGCATTGTCTGCCCTGCAGATCCCACTTCCTAAGCACAGGCAGCAACAGCAGAAAGGGGTTTCTTTATGTCTAGCATAACCCTGGCAGAAAAGGGAGAAAAGTACTTTAGGGGTTCAAGCAGATTCAATATTAACAAGACAGACCAGTGTCAGGTGAACCCTGCTCAGTGCCTGTGTCTTTTGTGGCCTATGGCACCAGCAGGTCCCAGGTACCCATGCAGCGAAACTCTGTTACTGTGTTTTTCCTGCTTTTGTCTGTTTTGGTTTCTAGAGCTGCTGGGTTTACTTTGCGGTTCTAACGAACAGAGCAGCCCTTCAGTGCTTTCCCAGGGACTTCTGGGAGTATATGGAATCATTCCTGTCTACAGATAGAATGGGGGGGGAGGGGGCGGGTATATACCAGAGGGTGAAAAGCTATAAAGCTGAAGGCAGTTGTCGACATAAGAACAAAAGGATATGAATTGTCCAAGCGTAAGCTGGAAATTGGAAGGAGGCTTCTAAACAGAATAATGAGGTTCTTCTTAGAAGATTTCCTGGTAGGAGGGAACTTGATGCATTAAGAAAGGGATTATATAATAAATATACAGAAACACTGTTTGTGGCAAAAGGAGACTGAATTTGATGAACAGGGAGGTCCATTTCGAAGCTAATTTCCTCTTTTTTTCCTGGGTACACAAGAACAACTATAGAACTGGACTATAGCTGAGGCCTATTTGCACTTTACTGACTTTGTAAAATGGGTGGATTGTTAAGCCAAGTGAAAGTGTTATCATGAGTCTAGCCTACATACTGGATACTACATTACTGATTGTAACTGGAAACAGTGCTACACTCAAGTCAACACAGTTTGCATGTTAATGGATGTGGAATTCAGGACATTTCATTAAAACCAAAAATAAACTGAGTATTTTATTTTAATATTGGTAAAGTTTCTATAATACCTTTTAGTTTGAAATTTCAAGCTGCTTTACTGTCAAAACTGATTAAAAATTGCAAACCTCAGTATATAAATTGTATTTTATCTGATTTTGCATATGGGGAAAGCAGAAAAAAGGTGATTTCATAGAATCATAGAATGGTTTGGGTTGAAAGGGACCTTAAAGATCATCTAGTTCGACCCCCCCCCTGCCATGGGCAGTGACACCTTCCACTAGACCAGCGTGCTCAAAGCCCCATCCAACCTGACCTTGAACACTTCCAGGGATGGGGCATCCACAACCTCTCTGGGAAACCTGTTCCAGTGTCTCACCACCCTCACAGTGAAAAATTTCCTCCTTACATCTAATCTAGATCTACCCTCTTTCAGTTTAAAGCCATTACCCCTTGTCTTATCACTACATGCCCTTGCAAAAAGTCTCTCTCAAGCTTTCTTGTAGGCCCCCTTTAGGTACTGGAAGGCTGCTATAGGGTTTTCCCAGAGCCTTTTCTTCACCAGACTGAACAACTCTAACTCTCTCTGCTTGTCTTCATAGGAGAGGTGCTTGAGCCCTCTGATCATCTTCATGGCCCTCCTCTGGACTCTCTCCAACAGGTCCATGTCCTTCTTATGTTGGGGCCTCCAAAGCTTAAGGCAGTACTCCAGGTGGGGCTTCTTTTGATGCAGCCCAGGATACAATTGACTTTATGGGCTGCAAATGGACATTGCTGGGTCATGTTGAGCTTCTCGTCAACCAGCACCCCCAAGTCCTTCTCCGCAGGGCTGCTCTCAATCCACTCATCACCCAGCCTGTATTTGTGCTTGGGATTGCCCCAAACCATGTGCAGGACCTTGCACTTGGCCTTGTTGAACTTCATGAGGTTCGCATGGGCTCACCTCTCAAGCCTGTCAAGGTCCCTCTGGATGGCATCCTTTCCCTCCAGCGTGTCGACCGCACCACAGAGCTTGGTGTCATCAACAAACTTGCTGAGGCTGCACTCAATCCCATTGTCCATGTCACTGACAAAGATGTTAAACAGCACAGGTCCCAGTACCATCCCCTGAGGAATGCTATTCGTCACTGGTCTCTACTTGGACATCATACCATTGGCCACAACTCTTTGAGTGCGACCATGCAGCCAATTCCTTACCCATGGAGAGTCCATCCATCAAATCCATGTCTCTCCAATTTAGAGACAAGGACATTGTGTGGGATAGTGTCAAATGCTTTGCACAAATCCAGGTAGATGACATCAGTTGCTCTTCCCTTATCCACCAACCCTGTAGCCCCATTGTAGAAGGCCACCAAATTTGTCAGGTGTGATTTGCCCTTAGTGAAGCCGTGCTGGCTGTCATCAATGACCCCTTTATTTTCCATGTGCCCTAGCATATTTTCCAGGAGGATCTGCTCCATGATCTTGCTGGGCACAGAGGTGAGACTGACTGGCCTGTAGTTCCCCAGGTCTTCCTTTTTTCTCTTTTAAAAAAATGGGGGTTATGTTTCCCCTTTTCCAGTCAGTGTGAACTTCCCTGGACTGCCATGACTTCTCAAATATGATGGATAGTGGCTTAGCCACTTCATTTGCCAGTTTCCTCAGGACCCATGGATGCAGCTCATCAGGTCCCATGGACTTGTGCACCTTCAGGCTCCTTAAATGGTCTCGAACTTGGTCTTTGCCTACAGTGGGCAGTTCTCAATTCTCCCAGTCCTTGCCTTTGCTTTCTGCTACTTGAGCGGTGTGGCTGGAGCACTTGCTAGTGAAGACAGAGGCAAAAAAGTCGTTGAGTACCTCAGCCTTCTCCATGTTCTGGGTAACCAGGTCTCTTGTTTCCTTCCAGAGAGGGCTCACATTTTCCTAGTCTTCCTTTTATCACCAACATACCTATAGAAGCTTTTCTTGTTGCCTCTGATGTCCCTGGCCAGATTTAATTCTATCAGGCCTTTAACTTTCTTAACTGATCCCTGGCTGCTCAGACAATGTCTCTGTATTCCTCCCAGGCTACCTCTCCTTGCTTGCACCCTCTGTAGGCTTCCTTTTTGTGTTTGAGTTTGTCCACGAGCTCCTTGTTCATCCACGCAGGCCTCCTGGTGTTTTTTGCCTGACTTCCTCTTTGTTGGGATGCATCTCTCCTGAACTTGGAGGAGGTGATAGTTGAATATTAACCAGCTTTCTTGGGCCCCTCTTCCCTCCAGGGTTGTATTCCATGGTACTCTACCAAACAGATCCCTGAAGAGGCCAAATCTACTCTCCTGAAGTCCAGGGTAGTGACCTTGCTGTGCACCCTCCTTGCTGCCCTAAGGATCTTGAACTCCACCATTTCATGGTCACTGCGGCCAAGGCTGCCCTTGAACTTCACATTCCCCACCAGCCCCTCCTTGTTGGTGAGAACAAGGTCCAGCATAGCACCTCTCCTTGTTGGCTCCTCTATCATTTGTAGAAGGAAGTTATCATCAATGCATTCCAGGAACCTTCTGAATTGCTTATGCCCTGCTGTGTTGTCCCTCCAACAGATATTGGGGTGATTGAAGTCCCCCATGAGGACCGGGGCTTGTGAACATGAGGCTGCTCCTATCTGTCTATAGAGGGCCTAATTGGCTTGGTCCTCCTGGTTGGGTGGCCTGTAGCAGACCCCCACTATAATGTCACCTGTCCCTGCCCTCCCTTTAATCCTGACCCATAAGTTCTTGGTCGGCTCCTCATTTCTCCCAGGTCACTCCAGGTGAGCTACATAAGGGTGAGCCACAGCACCTTTTAACACTGGATTTTTAGGTGGAAGACATCCTATAGAAATCCCATGCAATGCATGCAATGAATGATGGGCATCAAACTTGGCATGCAATTGGTCAGGGCCTGCTAGGGATAAGCCTCATGGGATATTTTGTGGCTAACATGATAGCAGCTGAGCAGAAAAAGTTTTTCTTCATCTGCCCTTTGGTTAAAGTTGAACAGACAGGTTAAGTCAGTCCAATTTGTTCCAATCACCTCTCTTCCCATTTTCTGGTTTCCTTTGACTGTTTGAGTACCCATCTTTTGTTTCCACTAATGCTCAAAGAGGAGGTTTTAATTTCACATGAAAGAGCATATTGATGTGTGTTGCCAGGGGTTTACACCAGCATTGCTGGCATACTCTGTGTTTTGGCTGCCTGTGTGTATTTGGAAATTAGGGTATTAAAAAGAAAAGAGAGACTATTCATCATAATGCTTAGCATTATGTGGCTCTTCTAAATGTTCAAAGTGCCATCCAGACATCATCTAAATAATCTCATGATCTTTCCAGAGAATGGGAATGTAAACAGAGTTTATCTCCTTCTCTAACACTGAATTAAAATGCTTGAGGCCAGCAGTGGGAGAAGCTCCCCTTCTCTTATCACTGCCTTCCTTCTAAAATCATTGGTACAAATGGTTTGGTATGTACAGCGGGATGAATGAGGAAGGGATACTAGAGAAGGCAAGGTGCAAGCAACTCAGAGATAAGAGTTCCTTGTGGGTGCATGTGTGATAGATTAAGTGTTTTAATACATATAAAACACTGCTAATTCATGATAAACAAGCCTCCTTTTTGATGCTTTTCTTAGTCAAGAGGTGAGTTGAAAGGAAGTGAAGTAAACCTATATCTTCCCTTCACTGAATGGCAGGAGTATGACCAATTATGTAAAATGTTTATGATACACAGCTGCAGCAAACAAGAAGGGCTAGCCAAGAGAGGAGGTGTACTCAACCCATTGTCCTAAATGGAGGGTGATATTTCATTGCTTTTCAAAGAGAAAAACAGAGAAAACAACTTTATGGCACCAATGCATTATTTTTAGATATCACTGCAACTGCTATATCCCACAAAACTGACAAGATTCATTCTACCAGCAAACCTTGAGAAAGTATGTATTTATTTACTTTTTAAGATTGAAGAACATGTATGCCATTCAATTTAACATCTGTGAATGAAAATTGTGAAAAGAATGTACCTTGACTGCAGAATTTATTCATGAATAGGGTCTGAGTCTGCCTTGGAAGTAACGCTACATCATTTCTGCTCTTAAAGCACTAACTCATCAGCTACTGCACCAGAGAACAGTGGAGAACATGCCTTTAGGCACCAGGATTTTTGTGCCAGAAAGCTTTGTCCAAAGGTGGTCACAGGTCAAGCAATTTTTTTATTCCTCTCCTTCACTTTACAAAGAACAGCAGATGGAGGGAACTATTCCTACATGGAAGATGTTCTCCTTATAAAATTTTTGGGACCAAAGATATTTTTCAGGCGGGCAATACCAAAGATGTATTTAATTAAGGATGAAACTAAACTCCTTTTCTTCTTGTTAAAATTGAGATTTGTGACACTGTATCTAGATGAAAAACATTTCTAATAATTTCAATAAAAAATGGGGATACAAGGTGGTAAGTGTGTACCACCTGATGAGATTACAACTTGAAGTAGCTTGGCTAGCAGAAATGTATTATTTTTTCAACCTATGCACTTGGGATAGAATCAACCTGTTGAATTCTAAGTTCACTGAATTTTCAAATGAATTTGGATTGAAGGTCTTGAAGGAGTTGGCTGGGAAACTCACCAAGCCTTCCAGATCAACTCCACTTTGTCATTGGGCTGCTTTTGGCCTGTCTCACTTCTGTGTACCCCAAACAATGCTCTTTGCTGATCCTGGTTTGTGTATAAGCCTCGGGAGATGTTGGTGTTGGTTCAGTGCTGTGACTAGTCTATGATGCTCTCTAAAAGGTTTGTGTGGGTTTTTTTCATTTTCTCCTGACTAATTTGTCTTTTGCTCTCTCATGGATGTTCATTCTTCTTCTTTTCTACTAGAGATGAACTAATAGTCAACTGTGGGGCAGATTTAAGCCTTCCTGCTGCTTGGATGGAGCCCATCTCATTTTTCTTTGAGTAACATTAAAAATTAATTTTAATTCCACAGAAGTAATACAAAAAGCCACTGGATTGCCTCTTTTTAAAGCTGTCTCATTCACCCTCTCTCTCTGTTTCTCTTCCTCCCCCCATGACTTTGTTTTCAAAGCATAATAAATGCCTTTCCTTGTTCTGGGTGTTTTCATACACTTGTAAAATTCACTAATGAATCCTTTGTGTTAGTATTAGCCTGACCTTTCAAGCAATAAATGGGAATAGAAAAAAATGGCAAAGCCAGCTTTCAGGTTTCTGTATTTCATAAAAAATAGTTAATAACATAATATTTAAAGCACAGCATTTTCCTGCATCTGCTTTGTTGTTACTTTAGGTGTTGCCTATCAGCTCTTTGAAACCACAGCTTTGTATTAAGCTGTTGGCAGACCTGGGTCTCTCCAGCAGGAGCTTCAGGCAGGAGGGAGGTGTAATGTAACAAAAGATGAAGTAATAGCTTGGTTTTAACCATTGAACCATCTCAAAACCTTAGTGTACGTTGATGGTCTGTCCATTTGGGTGAGGAAGTTTCCAGCTCTTCTGCTATCTTGTGTCCTTCCATTCAAACCACATAGGGTAAACGTTTCCCACTCTCATGGATTTTAAACTGTAAGGTTTGATGAAGTAATCCTTTACTTACCAGATGGATACTATAACAGGGTCCTGTTATACAGATGGTACAGTGCTGTCATAATTACAAAATTTCTAGTCACAGCAAGAATTAAAGAAAGATTTTTAAAAGGTGGCTTCATCCAGAAGTCTCAGAAAGGGCCTCACATTCAGCGAGTTCGCCATTCTCTCAAAATTAGTGCCTCGGCACCTAATCATTTTGATAATCCTTTCAGAAATAAAACAGTAAGTACAAAACCCACTTCCCCTTTAGGAAGTTTTTTTATAAATTACTTTTTTTAATCCCTAGAAAGCACATTTTTCCTGTCTGAGGCATGGGAAATGGAGTCCCTTCTAATTAATAACATCATTTGCGTGTTTAATGTTCTAGTGTAAAGGCAGCAGCTATGTGTTTGAGAACGGACCTAGTGCCCAAGACAGACCTGGACATTCAGGGTTAATAGATGTGCTTCTGTGGTTTCTCAGCCATTAGTACCAATGGCTGCCCAAATACATATCAGGTATGTCTATGCATGCAACCATCACACAACTATTTATAGCACACATACAGGCCAGAGGTGGGAAACAGAAGTAAAAGATGTAATAGCAAATGGAGGAGTTTGGCTAAGTTGGTGTCGTGGTTTTGGTTTCAGCCCAGTCGGTAACAAAGCACCACGAAGCCGCTCATTCACTCCCCACCCCAGCCCCCGGCCACGTTGGGATGAGGAGAAAATCCAAAGGCAGGCTCGTGGGTCGAGACAAGGACTGGGAGGGATCACTCCCCACTTATGGTCACGGGCAAAAGACAGGCTCAACTTGGGGAAGAAACAAAATCAATTTAATTTACTACAAATCAAATCAAAACCAAGGATATTGGGAAGTGAAACCAAACATCAGAACACCTTCCCCCCACCCCTCCCTCCTTCCTGGCTCAGCTCCATTCCCGTTTCTCTCTCCCTCCTCCCCCCAGCGGTGCAGGGGAACAGGGGATGGGGTTTTGGGTCAGCTCGCTACACGTTGTCTCTGCCGCTCCTTTCCTCAGGGGGAAGATTCCTCACTCGTCCCCTGCTCCAC
>VYZV01013243.1:69665-90647 GCA_013401275.1 Pandion haliaetus | reverse complement strand
AGCTGTTTTTAATTTAACCAATTACCTTCTGAAATGCCTCAGAACTGTTAGTGTTAACTTTTAACAAAGCCTGAAGAAAATGGGGAAAATATAAATGGTTTGGAGGTTTGCCATATAATATCAATATCTAAAAAGGGTAAAAAGGTGACCCAGAAAATTACTGGACTGTTTGCTTGGTGTCACTTCTGGAAAAAGTCATAGGACAGTTAATTCAAGACTGTGTCAGCAAAGAATTAGAAGCTAAAAATATAGTTAATATCAGTCAATGGGTTTCGTGGAAGGTAGGTTTTGTTAAAGAAACTTAATATCCTTTTTTTTTGGTAGAACTATGGGGTTGGTTGGCTTAATGTCATGTGGCATTGTGAGTGAGAAAACCTGCACTGGGCAGAATAAAGAAGTTGAATATTAGATGAACCAAAAACTGCCTTACCGTGAGTGTTTGATTATTATCAAGGCAGTGAGCAAGGCAGAGTCCCTTGGGATCATATTTCTTTCCTGCGTACTGCAATCTCCTGCTGACATCATCAAAATACAAAAGCATCTCTGCGGTCTCTACCCTGAGCAAAGACCTGGGTAGGGTTTCCTCAAATTCTGGTAAGGCCCTCAATGATGACAACAACTCAAACCCAAAAACCTGATGCCTAGTCAGTCATGTAGCTCTTCCTCCAAACCCAAGCCATCAGGCATCAGTGAGCTGAACTGCTGGTACTTGTTCAGGCCTAAAGGGTCTCTGGTAATGCCTGCTGTAGGATGAACAGGGTCTTGCCAGTCTGGCATCTTCCATAGCATTAAATTTATATTTTTCCATACAATGTTGCTAATACTGTTTTCACATTTGCTCATGTTGGTGTTCCTTTTAGGTTTCTCTATACAAGACAATTAAGAATATGACTAACCTTGTTGTTACACTGAGTATTTTTGCCAGTCTTGGGTTAGGAACAATAACAACCTCATACCTTCCACAAAACTTGTTCTGCCCGTAGTCAGGTGTTCCTTGGTTTATTGCTGCCTATCATCTACCTTAGGGAGTTGAAGGGAGGCAGAAGAAAGAAGTGCAGACAGAGGTGACATCTTGCAGTATGTCCTGTAGTTTCTATTTAAGAGTAGGTAAAGGAAATAGCAATATTAATCATTATAGTTTATCAACCTTGAAGGAAAAAATGAAACTCCTTCAAAATGTTATGTAAAGTAGCAAAGTATACTATCATATCTATTTTACTGTTGGAGAAACACAGGTTTAAGTATTTTTTTTCACAGCCACAAAATGAATCTATTTTGGAAGCAGGACTTTCTAGCTAATGATTCTGTTTTATATTAATTTGTTCCCTCTGCTACCTTTTTTTATTAATTAAGGGAAAAGAATAGGAATATTATAAATATATAAATACTATAAATAGAATAGTATAAATGGATGTTTTCAAAAGCAAACCTTTCAGCCCCAAGGCTGAATCTCTAAGAATCTCTGTCAAAAAATATAAACAGATTCCAGAAACACAGATGTGTTTGTGAACACGAAGGAGGTGGTCCTCCTCTACCAGTCACATTAGTCTTTGTGGCCCTGAAAGTCCCTTTCGAGATGGCAATTCCTTGGCAGGGAAATACCGTTCTCACACACTTCGTGTGCTGCGTGTGACTCTTAATTGGAGAAAGCAGCACCTGATACAACATTTCCCTGTGCTAACCTCTAACACCGGTATTACAGGAGAAGTCTGTAGGTAGAGGTGCTAGCAACCCCAGCCTCTGTTGGGCAGGTGTTCGTATTCCCAGCAGCTGGTTCTTTTGGGATTAATCTGTTGTAAAGATCTCCACCTTGTGGCTGCTACTGTAAAATGTGCAGCTTTTTGAACTGTAAGCACCATTAATATCTTTTAATTTAAAAATCTTGAAGTCGAGCAATTGTCTTTTTACTTTGCTAAATAGCCTTTTGCAAATCCTTAAAAAGATACAGTAATATGAAAGATGGCTTTAAAGTGGTGGTCTCCTGGGCTCTTCAGTCCTAAGATTCATCTGGGTGACAAAATTACGGTGTCCAGCATAAAGAAGATGAGACGTGCTAGAGCTTTACACTATGCTGTGCATCAAACCCAAATTTTCAGACTGTGCTCCATTTG
Organism: Pandion haliaetus; assembly: GCA_013401275.1. Taxonomy (NCBI): domain Eukaryota; kingdom Metazoa; phylum Chordata; class Aves; order Accipitriformes; family Pandionidae; genus Pandion; species Pandion haliaetus. Next base: position 88,536 of record VYZV01013243.1, on the reverse strand, counting down.
CAGGGCAAATTAGTTTCACATCTGCTGATTATCCTAAAACAGTATAGAGTAGAGATATAATGAGACCTGCAAGCCCTTGTTTCTAGGACAATTTGCAAAAAAGGTAAGTTCCTGTGTTTAAGTTTTAGAGCTGACAAGTAGAAAAGTTGTCTGTGAGCGTATTTGGGATCCATTAAGGGAAAATACACAAACTGTGTATAATGCTATAGATACAGATACAGTCACTTTTCTGAGCAGATCCTGAGTGAAAATTTTATTTAAAAAAGGAGAATCTATCTACACAGAAATTGTCACTGAAATAGCTAACTATATTTCAAACTAATACTTTGTTGGTTTAAACCAAGTCTGTATTTGGTTGCTGCTGGTGGGTACCGAGACATAGACTCACAACAAGAGGATACCGAAACAGAAGTTATTTCTGGGATGGTGTGCGTAGAGCTGTGCTCAGAGGATGCTATATCCAAACAGCCTGGTGTTGGTGATCAAATCTGCTATTGTGTGCTTGTTCCTCAGAGACCAGGGTAGGAATGAGTTCAGTTAGAGCAATGCTAATCGACTTAACAGCAAGCCAGGTCACTGTACAAACCAGGCAGGCAGGTCATCCACCCTCATGAGTAAGAAAATAAAAATATACACCATATAACATGAGGCAACCTCCTTTTAACTTTCTAATTGGCCACATAGGTCACTCACCACTAATAGGTTTTAGAAGCCATTATTATAACACTTAGTTTTTATTTTGCCACTGAATGCTAGTGGTAGATGCTATAAAACATTATAGTTTTAGATAGACTTAAGCTTTTATCTCCAATTATTGTGTCATATGGAATACCTCATTTGTGTTGATAGGTTTTTGTTAGAGATGACCTTGTAAAAATTTTTGCCAGTCTTTCAAAGGGTACCTGTTAAGGGAATAAAAGTCAGTGGCTTTAAGAGAGAGCAACTGCCTTCAAAGGTAGACTGTCTTCATTTCACATCAGCCTTTTCTGTGGTATTCCTGCTGAGGGCTAAATGATGCACTGCAATGTTGGTTGCCCACTTGAGAATAAAAAGAAGCTATTGTGTTTCTGTTTAACAGAAAATGCAGTGTTATTTATAAGCAGTGGATTGTCAAAGCACGCAGTGTGCAATGAAATGCCACAGACTGGAAGCTCTACTGAACTTTTTGCTGAAAAATAATGTCACTAAGACATTTTGACATTTGGAATCTCCAGACACAATGTGCACGTCTGCCAGTGATTCAGTTGTCTGTCATGTTTCTGAAGGAGATTGAAAAGAGGAGGAGGATGCTGTTTGCATTCCTTTGCATTGTTGTGCACACTTTGCTTAACCTTTAGCAGACCTATGGACACATCAGTGTGGACTGGCCATGCTGACGTGCTGTGCAATCCTATATCTGTAGCCAATTAGGCATCTCATATGTGCAGATCAGGACTGAAAATCACCAACTGCGGAAAAGAAGACTTTATCGTGGGGCAAATGGAAAAGCAACTGAGGAGTACTGCAGGAAAATACCTCAGAACTAAGACAGGTCATATTTTGTATATGGTTGCAGATAAGAGATGACACTGGAAACTGCTCATAGAACCCTTTTGACTATATATGGTTGTCCAAGTTTAGAAGCTTAGAATAGAATAGAATAGAATAGAATAGAATAGAATAGAATAGAATAGAATATTTCAGTTGGAAGGGACCTACAACAATCAGCTAGTCCAACTGCCTGACCCCTTCAGGCTGACCAAAAGTTAAAGCATGTTGTTAAGGGCATTGGCCAAATGCCTCTTAAACACTGACAGGCTTGGGGCATCGACCACCCCTCTAGGAAGCCTATTCCAGTGTTTGACCACCCTCTCGGTAAAGAAATGCTTCCTAATGTCCAGTCTCAACCTCCCCTGGTGCAACTTTGAACCATTCCCACACATCCTCTCACTGGATCCCAGGGAGAAGAGATCAGCACCTCCCTCTCCACTTCCTCTCCTTAGGAAGCTGTAGAGAGCAATGAGGTTGCCCCTCAGCCTCCGCTTCTCCAAACTAGACAAGCCCAAAGTCCTCAGCCACTCCTCACAGGACATGCCTTCCAGCCCTGTCACCAGCTCGGTTGCCTTCCTCTGGATGCATTCAAGGACCTTCACATCCTTCTTAAATGGTGGGGCCCAGAACTGCACACAGTACTCCAGGTGAGGCCACACCAACACTGAATACAGCAGGATAATCCCCTCTCTTGACCAACTGGTTATGCCGTGTTTGGTGCGGTTTGCCCTCTTGGCTGCCCTGGCACACTGCTGGCTCCTATTGAGCCTGCTGCCCACCAGCCCCCCCCAGATCCCTTTCTGCAGGGCTGCTCTCCAGCCACTCCTCTCCCACTTTATACTTGTGTCTGGTTATAATACCTGATGGAAAGATACTGGAAACTCTGGTAGCATTAGAGAATTATTGATGATTCAAGTTGTTGTATCATATAATTATTAGTGTGATATAGAAGATGAAGAAAAGTCACAAACTTAACTAAAGTTCTAGATGCCTTCACAAAACATGTACTACTACTACTTTGACTTTGGAGCAATCTTCTCTCCAGTGTTTTTAGCAAGTCTGTGGCCATCTCATGTGACAGAGCAGCCTGAGCCAGAGGATGACTGAATCTCTGCTTCCTCTCTCAACCCTGATTAGGCAAACCTTCCTAAGCAGCTGTGCTGTGCCTAAGAGAGAGACAAACACAACTGTGGTGCATTAGACCACCCCTTTTAAGCAGAACCTGTTCTTTCATTCTCACCTCCTCCATCTCTGGCCCCTGTTCCCAAGGAAATATGAACCGATTCTCAGTACAGGACCGTACACAGCTGTGTTTTAAACAGTTGTGTTTGATCATGAGAGCTGGTATTCTGCTGAGATTTGTACTAATTCTAGCTCCCCACTTAATAAGGCCTTTGAATATATTCTGAAAAGAGAGCTTTGTTTAAAAAAAAAAATAAATTGATCTTTGGAAGTCCCAAGGTACCCTGATGACATGAATATTCTCAACTTGTATGGATTTTCTTGCTCTCTAAAAGGAAAAAACACAAGCTTCATCAAGACTCTAACTAGATTAAGCTATGTCAAAACTAAACAGATCCTCTTTCTTTGCCAAGTCAATTTTAAAAGAATGTGACAAATCTAAATTCTATAGTTATTGTTATTAATTAAAAATAAACAGTGAGTCACTTCTTGATTTCATCTGTCTAAACCTTCAGCAAGTTATACTATTTCTTTCAATATTATCTTTCTGCAGAAGTCCAGTGAGAATGTAAACAACTTAGAAATTTATCTAACTTTCATTTATGTACAGGTAACCACCTTTTTCTTCCCAGACCTCAATTCTCTGGCAAAATTGCCCTGAATCGAAGACAGTCACACCACATTCTTTACCCACTGTTTCCATTTCAATGCTCAGAGGAATACAAGTCCCAGTATCTTAATAATTGAGTTGTTGTGCCTTTGGGTATATGCAAATGCTACCTTGTTCTGGACCACAAGATCCAGGAACTGCCTTAGCGTTAGCTAGCATATCTAATCTATACCTTTGTTACTATGTCCTGGCACGAGGAGATACACTTTGCATAGAAAGCAGAGCTGTAACTGTGCTTTGTGAGCAGTATTTGGTGTGGCAGCTTCTGCTTGGTTCATAAAAATGTAACAACTTGATAATTTAGACAGCTATTAGTCCAAATCTGAATGTCAGCTAACAAGCAACTTTAAGCCCAAAAGGGAAACCAAAAGTGTATCAAGGAAATAACACAACTGTTTGTTAAGAGTGTAATTGTCTTACTTGAGAGCTCTGTACATCCAAACTCTATTCAATATATAGAGAAACCAGCCCTAATCACTACAACAAAAGTTTTTAATGGTACCAGTGCACAGTTATAGCTGCTGTCTTGCCCTGAAAGCAAGATCTTATTGCCTGGCTATTTCTGAAAGCTATTTTGTTAGTTAAATAGTTAAAAATGCTGCAGAACAAATTCAGAATAAGTGAAATAAAATGCCTTTGTTTAAAACCAGTTCCTGAAACCTTTGAAAATTTTATTTTGCAGGAAATGGTAAATCTTCTGTTTCCAGATGGACATTTTAATTGAAGACATGCAAGAATAGTCTTTTGATGAGGCCATCTACAGTAGAGCTTATTCTAAAATACCTTTTTAGATATTGCATACTAGCATTTATGAATCTACAAAGAAGAGCCATTCCCAGCTCCTTGAGCTGCTAAGCCTATGCTGGAAAAGTTACACTATGCACATTGTAGTATGGCAAATAACAGAAAAGGTTAGTTGGATGCTGAATGTTGCAGTTTAGCTGTATATTCTCTCTGTTATACTTGAAACTAAACTGTCATCAAGGTAGACTGCCTTCCCGAAGACAAATGTGTGTCCCTGCTCAGACGCTGTGCTGTCAGCTGAATGTGTGAGCAGCAGGGACTTGGCCTTGGGACCTCAGGCTGAAAGAATCCACAAACTCTGGCCTCTGCCACTACCTGGGTGCTTCATGAAATGGCTCCGCTCTCCCCATCCCACCCTCGTACGACCCTGCGGGAGGGAGACTAAAGCTGGGCTCCCCATTGGAGCTCTGCGGGTGAAGACAATGCTTATTGATACATACAGGGGAGCAGGGAAGAATTGCAGTTCTTAAGTATTGTGCCCGTGGTCTCCACATTTCTTGAGACTGTGCTCTCTGCTTGTGCTGAGGAGGTTATAGTCATGTGAGAAAGATTTCATTACTTTCTGACCGTCATCACTGCCAGATGGGTGTAGGCCATGGAAAACAGCAATGCTTTTAGTGTGGTCTTTTGTCTGTGTTCGTAAGCATATATGATCTTCTTCACTATTCTGTACACAATTGTCCTGGACATAACACATATTTTCATCTTCCCCCATTTATACTGTCCTTTAAAAAAAAAAAATCTCTAATAGTTTAAACAGCACATTAAAAAGCAAAGTGTCTTTGAAGAAATAACAGCTGAAATCAAACAGAATTAGTGCAGTTATACTGAAAGATTAAGAAACACAAGATAAGGGGGTGTATTTTTGCCCCTCTTTTCTGTTGAGCTCCTTCTCTAAATTATCAGATGGAGATCTTTCTTGAAGAATACACGTGCAATCAGAAGACAGCTCCTAAAGGTAATATTTCTCTGCAGTCATGCATTTATTGTGTTTTTGATGAGTAAATTTAGAAACACTTTACCAAGAACAAAAGATGCAGCAATAAAAACTCTGTAACTGCAAGAAATGGTAACTTAAATGACTGAAATAAGCATCCCACAAAGGCTGCAGAGAAGCTCTGATCACAAGGAAATTCACAACCCCTGCATTACTACCACTGGTGTTGTTAAGCAGGAATAAATTTTGTCTTGGCATTCAAGAAGTGTAACAGAAAAAATCTGCTGCATTACATTCCCATGAATAATTCTATTGTACACACTAAGTTTATATTTGAAGTTATTGAAATGTGAAGATCTTAAAAATCTTTACAACAGCTCAGGAAGGCTGGGCAAATAGAATACGTGTGTTTTACAGACACTTGAAATGTACTGTAGGCAGCAATTAAACCGTGTTCCCTAGATTTAAAAAAAAAGGGGGGGGGAGGCAAAAAGTTTAGTAGCAGTAGTGACTTTTTTAAAAAAAATAAAATCCTTTTTGTAATTGTTAGAATTCACTTCCATTTAGACAAAATGTAGCTGATATGTAAGGGACATTTTTGCGCAACTTCTGCTAGCCTTCAAGCCTTGGAAAGGAGAGGTCTCTATGTATTTTACTAACTGTATTCTAAAACTCATGAAAATGATCATGTTTATTAGTGGGCACAGACAGAGATTGAAAGAAGTCACACAGAGTTTTGCCAGCTTACCTATGGACTTAAGCAGCAGTCCTGCTCATCTAGTCCCTGCTTTTTTTGAATTATTATACATGACAATATACATGGCACCCTGATCAGTGGATTCAGAAAACCTCATAATGGAAATTAAGTGCACAAATAGCAGAAATGAGAAAGTTGATCAGACTACTTCTGTTGTGTAGCCTCTCATGCAGTCTCTCGTACTGAAGTAGATCACATTGCCAGTATAAAAAGCAATAGTCTGATCCAAAGATGGCTGAAAATGAAGAAGCCTATTAATCTCAGTAAGCTTCAGTTCAGGCCAGTAATGAGTTACTGTTTATATTTAGCTGTAATCAACATTATTTCTGACACCTTTCTACATAGACAACCTTTTGCTTTTAGTCTCTTAGACCCAGGAACTTGAAGACAGAAGATAGATCTAACTTAAGTAGATAACCACAGGTCAAGAATGGAGCATTTAAATAGGAATTTGTCTTTTTAAGCATAGCCATGATGTTTGCTTACAGAAACTCAGAAACTTTTTTTGTGTATAGGCCAGCAGCTGTAGTTGCAGGAACAATTAGTTCTCCCAGCTCAGCTAATGTTAGTTATTCAGGATGTAAACTTATAAAGATCTGCCGGGGTTCTTCAGAAAGGGCTTGTCATCAAGTTATACAAAGTAAGGAAAATATGCAGCTAACTCTTTTGGACCAGAGACAAACCACAGGCAATGACCAAAGTGTCACTTGATGCTCTACTGAATTAGAGTAGAATAGGCTTGCTTGTCTCACATGCCACTGTGGTTTGGCTTCAAACCAAGTTTCTCTCTTGCAAGTTAGACTTTATAAGAGAAGTTTAGCTTGTGACATGGCACTGGCAAATCTCATTTTAGACTGAGGTCTTGAACTAGTGACAGCAACCACTGCTGTGCTCTGACAGCGGCCAAGCGGTTCAGTGACCATAGGAAAATTACTGGTGCTGCTTATAACTGGCTTTAACCACTACACTGCTAATACACGGGGGTTTTTGCCATGCTGCATCAACCTCATGAGGTCCATATGGTACCTCATTTTACACCCACTACAGTTGCAGACAAGCTTGTAAGTATATTTTGTATGGTAAAGCTGAAAAGCCTGCAAGGGCTGTGTAGACCAGCTGCAGCTGTGGGTATTTATGCAAACAATTAGTTATTCTGAAGTCTCAGAAAATGAGCTTGAAATCCTGCCAACATAAATTGGTTTATAACTTCTCAGATAACTCCTGCTTTTAGTTAGTCTGGAAACATTATATGAACAGAGCTTTTTAAGGGTACGAGGATCAGAGTTCAGTTCTGATCAGATGCAGGAGCTGGTGAAGCATGCAGAGAGCAGGAGAAATGGAGGGAAGAGCTGCCTGACAGCTCTGAGCTGCTCAGAGAAGTCTGGCTTCTGCATGTCACAGCATCTTAGTGAGCAGGTATGGGTACAAACCAAACATAGAGTTTGACAACTAATTCATTTTCATTCATCCAGAGCTTTACATGGCAAACAGGTCCATTGTTTTAGTTTCTACACAGGAAATATCATATCCTTCCTTCCTGAGTCCTTTCTATAGTGTCTCTGAGGGACTAACAGACTCTCAGTCTGAGCATCCTTATCTCTGCAGTGGCAAAAAGAAAACAACCAACCAACAAAAAAACCCCTTTCTCATACTAAGAGCTTTTACAATTACATATTTAGTAAACACAGTACATGATACCATTCTTTCTTTTCTATCCTTACCTGTTTAAATAGCTGTGTATCATGAAAAGAACATTAGGTTCTTCTACAGATGTGTATAAAGGAAAAAGTTTCTCTACAGAGTGGTAGACTCTTAGATGACCACTAAATAATACAATCTGATCCTTAGTGCATCAGTCTATGTGCTTTAAAGGACACTTGCGCACTGAAATAGCATGGATCTGATAAGGATAGTTCTGTATATGCATCGTAGCACACCAGTAAAGATGCTGAGTGGTATTTGTTGCACATGAGGAATCAAGTGTATGAAATGATGCATGTCAGAAAGTCTGTTGTATACAGGGAGACCTGAGGCTCATGGTCCCCAGCTTTTATAGCTGGAGGGCTGTATGTCACTCTGGCTTTTTTTGTTTGAGCAGACATTTCTCCTGCTTCTCACAGTACCCGAATAAGAGAAAATCTGAGCCACAATTCTGAGTGGCAAGATGTATTTGTAGTGGGAGGGACTGGAGTATCTGACTGGTGGCAAATACAGAGCCTTGTAGGACATACTAAATTTAAAGTTTTTAGTCTGACTAAAGCAATTCAATTTTCAACAAAGAAAACAGCTCCTAATAACAGGGACCTGATTGCTAAGACTGCTCAGCTGATTCAAGGGGGTTAAGATCAAGGGCTGTGCGTTTGGACATACCACTGCAGCCTGGACAATGCTGTCAACATCAGGCTGAGCACCTCACCCAACACTGGTCTCAGAGTTCCTCTCCATGAGCGTGGGTTGTGTTCTTGAGTAGGTCTACCCTGTGACCAAACAGCAGCCATGATCAGAGTTGTGTCGGTCCACTTGTGCTGCCTCAGGAGGTTGTATTCTTTCCATCAGGATGCAGAGCTCCTGTTGGTTCATCCTTTGTGCACCATTTGGCTCCCTGCATTGTGCTCTGCATAGGTCTGCTTCTATTAGGATAAGAGGAAATGGCCTCAAGTTGCGGCAGGGGAGGTTTAGATTGGATATTAGGAAAAATTTCTTGACTGAAAGGGTTGTCAGACATTGGAACAGGCTGCCCAGGGAAGTGGTGAAGTCACCGTCCCTGGAGGTATTCAAAAAGCATGTAGACAAGGCACTTCAGGACATGGTTTAGTGGGCATGGTTGATGGTTGGACTCGATGATCTTAAAGGTCTTTTCCAACCTAAATGATTCTATGATTCTATTCTATGATTCAATTCTATACTTTTAAAATCCATTCAGAAAAGGATACAGATGGTCTTTTCTGGGGCGGGGAGTGTGCTTGGAAACACACGAGTTCTTTTGGTTGAACAACAACAAAATTGCCTCAAAGCAGACATTTTATCTGGAAAATTTCAGACCTGGCTATGAGTCTAACAAAACAACGGAGGCCTGAAAACAGGGTTGTAATGGAAACTGCCAGGTAACTTGATGACAAATGATGAATTAGCCTAGCCATTTGTATATGTAATGAGGGCATGCATATAATAACTATATTTTGTAAGGAGAAGCCTTTTTTATAACCCTTCCCTATGAAAGCCTTTTTATTCTTACTATGAATAAAAGCTGAAGTCCATTCTTATTTAACTCATCCATTTAACCCTAGAAGATGATATGCCAGACAGAAGTCTCCCATTTCCCAGTAGAAGGGGACCATTAGACTATAATGAAAAAAAACTATGTGAAAAACATTCCAAGCTTTAAGGACATCTCCATTATGCCAAGAAGAATGTGTCTGTGGAGAATATAGTCCATTTTGGTAGTAAAACTAGCTCTCCACTACTTTGAGGTCTTGGAAATTTGTACTTAGTAACTACTGGTGAGGTGCTAACTTACAGTCTGGCAGGATTATAAAGTATGCTTTGGCCTTTATGGGCTTAAATGTAAAAACTGAAACTGCAGACAAAAAAATCACTCAAAAACGATGAACTTATAAATTGGGTGACCTTGTTTTTTTCAAATGCCAGGAAAACACACTTCATGTGCCTGAAGATATTTAGTGCTGTCTTGCTGAAGAAATTGAAAGCAGGATATTTAATAACATGGGAAATATTTCAATCAGCCAAGTCTACACAAAAAAACCTCCAAAAACATTGAGATTGGAACTGTGAGTTAATTCTTTTAACACTTTCACGGGGATGAGGATAGGTAGTGGGAGAAGTGCCATGTAGTTTTCATCATAGGCTTAGTCTGTATAGACAGTGCCCGGAATCTGGACTTACATTTGTTTTTAAACAAAATAAATTTCTGACAGACTTAAAAGGAGCGAAGCATATAACTGTGGAGAACTAAACATTTATTTTCTTATTTGTTATGTGAATGGCACAAACACTCAAACTTTGTTGCTGCTTAAGGGAGTAGTTTTATTTCATGATTTGTGATCAAGGAAGTCTAGATATCTCTTACTACAGCTTTGTCAGAATACACCCATAGGGCAGGTCTGTTAATTGGAAGGCCTTTCTGTCATGAAGTGTTAATACAGTGCTGTACCCTAACTAGCTCCTCCTGAGAAATTAAAAATAGAAGAGTTCATTCCAAGGCATGAGGTGCAGTAATTAAGCTCATGGGCTTTAATCTGCCAACTGCATTCCAGAGGATAGCTCCTGGTATGAGAGGAATGGGATGCTTTTTGATGTTATCTATTATTTGAGTATCTATCATTGACTCCAAAACAAGCTTAAGTCTGTGGACCGAAGTGGCGGTGCAGCTGTGCTTTGTAACAGATTATTATGATACTTGAAGTAATTTCCTCTTCTTTTGGGAATTTATTCTGGTTGTCAGCCAGGAAATATTGCTGCTTGCTTGCAAGATAAGAGATTGCAGAGTTATATTGCTAGGCTAATTCTGTTAGAACTGCACCAAATATCTAATCTAAGATTCTTCTTCAGTGTATATGGCTTCCTTATAGTATTAACATAATTAAGAATATTTATTCATACTGAAAGTTGCTGTTTGCATGTTATAGATTATAATGCAGTGGAAGTTTTGTAGATGTTCAGAGTTTGAAGAGTCCATTGTAAATAGTTCAAAAGTATTAATGAGAACATAAAACTACTAACAAATGCTAGATTTTCTCTGGTCAAATTAATTAAACAAATGTATCATTGGGCCAGTTTAAAAAAAAAACTATGCTTTAAATAAATCTCGTTTTTTTCCAAAATGTAAAAAGTACACTTGCTTTTTGAATTCTCATATCACTAGAATCTCTCTGTGCAACTAAACTTACTTTCCTGAAAAGCTTTCCTGAAGAAGAGACTTCTGTGTAAATGTTATGTACAAAACGTTTGGATATAGGGATGGTGTCTGTGTGTGTTTCTGTGAAATTCTACTGATATTTTAAGGTTGGCTTCAACCTTAACTCTGAAAAATAATTTCATATTATATTCTCTAACTTTGTTAAAAGTAAGAGTAAAAATCTATACTACTTGTAAACCATTTTCAAAACATTTCATTCGGATTTACCAGTAGAGGGAGATAGTGTTCTTGAAGCTCAACTTAAACTTGCTCGTTACTTTCACAATACAGTGAGGTTGCCTAATTGTTTGTAAACTCTATTGAAAATCCTGACTTGGCAAATAGAATATCTTGAAATTCTTGAGAATACAATCATTGTCAATGACAAAATTTTAAGAATACCTTTATAGTAGTGCTGCAGGAGTTTTGCAAAAATTCCTATATCCAACAGGCAATTACTCAAGTGGTGAAAGCACTGTGTTGTAACATTATCTTATCTATTTTGCTACATCTCTACATTTAGTTCTCTGTAACTGTAATTTGATGAAAAGTTCATGAGTGCAATTTAATGTACATATATGGGTATTTCTTGGAGAAATCAAATGGATGACTTGGTGGTTCTCCTCATTGATAGGGGAGAGCTCTACTGGATTACGTTGCGTATCTCTGTTGTGGTAGTCTCTGCTTTCTCTTATAGTTGCAGTGAAACAATCTAGTACTGCTTGATGGAAACCTAAATTGGAAAAGCCTTGGAAAAGTTATTTCAAGAACAACCTTCAAGCCACAATACTGAAATCCTTTATAAAATCCTGTCTCAAAAGTTTAGAACAAAATGCAGAAGTGAAGCATCTGTAAGTAAAAGAGTAGGGACACACAGAGTCGCATAGAACTCTTATTGTATAGGTGACATCCATCACCCATAGGCTGGATGTAGGTATCTGCTGCGTAGATGTGTATAATTGAACTGGTCACCTCTGATTCTCTTCACTAACAATAAATTAAGGCCTAGCTGCCATTCACTATGTTGATCTCATCTCCATGGTCTGGAAAAGGAGCTTAAGGTGCTTAGGCTGGATGTAGACATCTATGGTCAGCAGAGTTATTTACATTTTAGGTGTGATGAAACCCATGCTGCCTCATGCACCATATTTAATATACAGCCATAAGTAAGGTTTGCATAATGACATGACTGTGGGTAAAAATAGTTCCAAATTGTGGATAATTAGCATGTATTTCCCATGTGCAGAAATTTAAAAATTCAAGTATAGGATTTATTGATCTTCATGGAGCTGATCTTGAAAACTGACCCTTATGGCATGGTTCTCCTTTTGCGTTCAGTGTATGATACCACTCACATTGTTTTCAGAAGGAAATACATTAACTTTCTCATTAGATATTTAATATCTTGAAATAGCACTCTGATATAGATTAAAAAGAAGTGTGTTCCTTAGTAGCTGTTCAGACATGGTGTAGATGTTTCTAAAACTGGCAATATTTGGACTGCAATTAAAAAACAGAAGTGGTTGTGAGTACAGGTTCTTTTTAGTCAAGAGAATGCCAACAAAGCATCTTGCAAATAATAAGGAAAAATTTAGTCAGCGGAAGAAACTAAGCTATAAAACCTTTGAAAGAAACTAGCAAAAGTTATGAAATTTTGCAATTGAAAAAATGTACTGAAATACAGAATATTTTCACTTTCAAGACTCTCTCTACAGCAAATAACAGGTGTTTTGTATTTTTCTGGCATTTCCTTCCCTACAAACATTCAAGGGAGAAAGAGATGCATAATCCTCTTTTAGTGCCAAAGAATCTTGAGGTACAGAGAAAGGAGAATGATGATCTTAAGCAAGGTGAAATTTAGGTCTGTGTTCTTCACTATTTCTGCTACAGACTTCCTGTGTGACTTTCAGCAAGTCATTTAGTCCTTCTCTGCTTTCATTCCTCAATTATATGATGGGAACTATAGAGCTCAAGGTTATGGACCCTACAGATTTTTTAAGGACACGTTGATTAGAAATGCATTTGTACTCTGTGGAAGAAGTTCTATAATGCAGCGAATAAAGATCAATAAAGAGACCAAGACTGCTTTGTCCAGTAAGTACAGGCCCCATACTTTTGATTATTCTGTTTCTCCATCCATCATTTTATCTACTCTTTTTTTTCCAAGTAAGCAAGGAAGCAGCAGAGCAGGTCCCAGCTTGGTCCTGGTTTTGATATATAATTGTATCAATAGTGGCAGCAAGTCTGCTTCTGAGCCAGAAACAAAACTTTTGGCCCCTGGCTTTTACTTCTATGTCAAGATCACAGGATGACCTGTTTTATAAAACAAATGTTTTATAACCAAAAGCAAAGTGATTTCATCTTGCAGATGATAGATGATTCCATGCTATAGCAGGGTGAAATGGGCTCTTGGCTCAGGCACATGGTTTAGTAAACTAACTACTTCAGTTGCTACAGCTACTTACTGCTTGTGTCTAGCTCTTTTTCACTATTATGAGATATTTTGAAATGTGTTGAATTGTGAATCAAACTGACATTTATATTTAAGCAAACTTCTGTGGTGCAGAGAAAGAAGATTGAAAATGGCAAAAGCTTATCTCTGTGGGACTTCTAGATTCTTTACAATGTTGTGGGGGGTTCACCCTGGCTGGACACCAGGTGCTCACCAAAGCCGCTCTATCGCTCCCCTACTTGGCTGGACAGGGGAGAGAAAATATAACGAAAGGCTCGTGGGTCGAGATAAGGACAGGGAGAGATCACTCACCAATTACTATCACAGGCAAAACACACTTGACTTGGGGAAAATTAATTTATTACCAATCAAACCGGAGTAGGGTAATGAGAAATAAAGCCAAATCTTAAAACATCTTCTCCCACCCCTCCCTTCTTCCCGGGCACAGCTTCACTCCTGATTTTCTCTACCTCCCCCCGACCCAGCAGTGCAGGGGGATAGGGAATGGGGATTAGGGTCAGTTCGTCACATATTGTCTCTGCCGCTCCTTCCTCCTCAGGGGCAACTCATCACTCTTCCCCTGCTCCAGTGTGGGGTCCCTCCCATGGGAGACAGTCCTCCATGAACTTCTCCAATATGGGTCCTTCCCACAGGCTGCAGTTCTTCACGAACTGCTCCAGCCTGGGTCCCTTCCACAGCATGCAGTCCTTCAGGAGCACACGCCTCCAGTGTGGGTCCCCCACGGGGTCACAAGTCCTGCCAGAAAAACTGCTCCGTGGGCTCCCTCTCCACAGATCTGCAGGTCCTGCCAGGAGCCTGCTCCAGCATGGGCTTCCCACAGGGTCACAGCCTTCTTTGGGCATCCCCCTGCTCTGGCATTGGGTCCTCCCTGGGATGCAGGTGGATATCTGCTCCACCGTGGACCTCCATGGGCTGCAGGGGGACAGCCTGCCTCACCATGGTCTTCCCCATGGGCTGCAGGGGAATATCTGCTCTGGCTCCTGGAGCACCTCCTCCCCCTCCTTCTTCACTGACCTTGGTGTCTGCAGGGCTGTTTCTCTTGCTTGTTCTCACTCCTCTCTTCTCCGCCTGCTGTTGTGCAGCTTTTTTTCCCCCTTCTTAAATACGTTACCCCTGAGGCGCTACCACTGTTGCTGATGGGCTCAGACTTGGCCAGTGGTGGGTCTGTCTTGGAGCCGGCTGGCATTGGCTCTATCAGACAGGGGGGAAGTTTCTGGCATCTCCTCACAGAAGCCACCCCTGTAGCCACCCAACTACAAAAAACTTGCTGCGCAAACCCAATACAAACATAAAACATACAGCATCTTAAAAATGTCTAATTTTTACAACCTTTACATTAAAAGCTATCTGTCATCTAGAAATGTTTGTAGAACACAGAGAATTGCTAGCATTCACCTGTCTGCTCTGATTCTGCTGTAAAGCATTAATTGTCAAAGCCATGAAAAATTCCAGCATCACTGGGCTCATGATGCAGACTGAGTTTAAAAAGGAAGCAGTAACCATAAAATACAGGATGGTCAGAATTCAGCCAGCCATTATAGGCGAGAGCAGTTCAAAATGCAATTCTGCTTCCAGTGTACCTCTTTATGCTGATACCTGAAGGGTAGGAGTAGGGAACATAGCCCATAGCTTGATTTCAGATTCAAACAAACCTTTTGGAAAAGTGGAGATCAGAAACTTGCAGTTCTTCAGAATCTGGATTATCTAATAAAAGCATCAATTCCTACAGAGAGGTGATCATGCTAGAATCCCAGGGTTTGTTTTCTGAACAAAAGCAGGTGGTTTCTAGTCATGTGGATTTTGGAGAAAACATAAAATATATGACCCCTCTGAAGATTCAGAAGCCAGAAGTCAAACAAAAGTTACATGCATGCCATTTTTATATTAAATCATAGTTTTTGTATTGTTGGCAAAGGTTATGTGTCTCACAGGAGGATGTGAATCTACTGTGACTAAAACACTAAGAGGCATTGAGATTATTGGGTATAAAGGCTATCTTGCTCTGCCTGCAGAAGAGCTTTTAACTGTATCAAGCAAAGTGCTTTGGTCACAGAGGGGAAAGACAAGACGAGTACTAAAAGCATACTGTCAAGATGTGAGCCCAGCTGCACAGCTGAAAAATACAAGTCGCTGGCAGGAAAAAGGTAAGTGTTTACTTGATCACTTCGGAGTTTGAACTCTCATCACATAAAGGCATTCACATGAGAAAATCTCCCCCCAAAAGTAGTGCTGGTCTTTTCATGGTCTTTGCAGATGAATGTGAAGATTTTGCACACATAACCAAAGATTAGTCTATCAGTCCTTTCTCTTTTCCACTCCTTGTTTATCTTCCCTTGCAGATCTGTTAGCAGCAGCTCTAGTGAGCTGCCTTACCTGGTTTCAGGCTCCTCAGCATACCTGCTAATTCCTGTTGTAGCATACCTCTTTTAGGATGGCATTTTAACCCTATCCTTCCCAAAAGCAGCATAGGTTCTGCCTGCAGACTGTTTCAAAGCACAGAATTTGAGACCCAAAATGTTATTTCCAGTTTTAGAATAGTGAATGGCTTTGATAAAAACAAAGTTTTACCTCTCATATGCAGGACTGGAGTGTCTATATACATAAAATACAAAGAGAGGACTAAAGACTGGCTAAGAAAATACTCCGTCTGTGAACTGGAGAGATCTTACTATACAATACATATACTTCTCACAGAGAGAGCCAAAGCCAGATACCCAAAACAAACAGCAATGATTCCCTCCTTTTCTCCAACAATTAATCAAGTTCAAGCAAAGAAAAGAAAAAAAGGAGGGATGGGACTTTGAGGAGGAGTGGGAATATAAGCTTTAAATGTGTATCGAGTTCCAGAGGAAAAAAATATTGTCAAATGTCTGTGACAAAAGAGTTCAGAGTATCTGGTATACGTGCAGAACTTGCTGACCAGAAAAGAGGTGTCGTGAGAAAGAGCTCTGGTAGATGCAGCCTGCTGAGAGCGGTCCATGGGATCCCAGGAGGAGAATCTGTTTTGGTATCAGCAGTTTGCTCTGTAATTAGAGAGTAGCATCAGCTTTAAAAACAATCATTTTGATATTCTCCTTCAGAGGGAAACTTCAGTTTTTGAAGTGGATGCTTGTTTACTATGAATGAGAATGAAACTGTCAGTTCTTTCTTCATTAGCAGCCATTGGATACTAATAATTTTTAGCTGCAAATTACAAAATGAAGCAGAGTCAGACACAAAAGCCCAAAGGGCAAAAAGTACTTTTTTTCCTTCCCAATCTTCTAAACTAGTATATTTCCCCCACAGCAAACAAATTTTACGCTTTTTATATTTGAGACAAGCTAGGAAGAGAGAAGGAGTTAAATGCCTTAACTCTTTACTCCACCTCATCTAATAATTTACAGCTATCCAGGATAAATAGATAGTCATAGAATAGTTTGTGTTGGAAGGAGCCTTTAAACGTCACCTAGTCCAGATGGGTAACACTTTGCTCACACTCAGAGTGGCAGTATATGACTGTGGAGGGAAGGAATTACAAAATCAAGTCGACATTTGTTGAATTCTTCTGTGCTACCAAATTGCATAAACAAAATGTCAAATTCCAGCCCCAAAACAGGCATGAAAAGAATATCAAGGTTAAGTTAGAAATGCTCAAAATTAGGAAGCGTCCAAGACAACTATAATTACTGTGCATGCAAAAGAGACACTGGGACTCTATTGGAAATCGTGAAGGTGGTAGCCCGCTGTGGCAAAGCTAGGTATGTGGGGAGGTGGGGGACCTCTCCCCCAGTGGGTGTACCCTGACCTCGCTGCCCTCCCTCCCCCTGCCCCTGGTCCCCCTGTCCTGATAATCTCCAGGTGTTTGTGCTACAGTGTGCTTCAACAGTGGCATGGGCCTGACCTCGGAGTGTTTGTGCTTAGTTATTATTCTGGCATGCTGTCAAAACCTTACTGTAGAGCATGTCAGAAGGAACATAGTGATTTTTTTTTCAATAGATGATTCTTTGGCAAACTATGAAAATAATTTCATTGGAGAAGGAAAAAAAAATCCTTCCTCTTGCTACAGGGCTTTCTTCCTGCAAATTTCAAAGGCCTGCTGTGAATAATAGTGTTAGAGCTTCCAAGCTTCAAGGATATTTTACAGTGGAAAGTGTTAGGCAACCAAAATAAATATCAGTTTCCACTGTTACCAAATAAAGGTTTTTCTTTATCTTGTACCTTAAAACCCATGTTAAATGACATTTTTTTAGAGATGCAGTTGTATGTGTCCAAGCTGTATGTGTTATTTTTTCATAGAGACACTAGGTTTGTTCTATATTGTTTACATCTAAACGAGAAATAATTTAAGACAGAAAGAACATGATGGCTTTCTTTGTGAGGAAAAATGTATCAGGAATTCATCTTCATAAAGGACTGAAGGAAATCCTTAAATCCAAGTGCTGTCAGTCTCTAGGGTGTTCAAAATACATATTCCTATTTTATGGCTTGAATGCATCTCTACTTACAAGATTTGACAAACCTGGTCTGAGTTTTCTGCTAGCAGAGTTACAGATGAGGCAAGTTTTCCATGGTTTGGGGTTTTATTGCGAATGCTTTGCACAGCTCTGGTTATGTGCTTCCTTCTCATGACATCAGTGCTGAAGGGGAGAAAGAATGTAAACATCTGTTTTTTATAATTCAATTCCAGGCTTACAACTTGATTAGGATAAGCAATGTTTCTACATGATTAATTTTCCAGTCATAATATGATGGTTTTGAGCATGCAGTTTTAGCACCAAATTTAAGATTAGTAAAATAACGAGATAAACTAATGAGGTAAATTCTGCTTCGTGGTCTACCTTCCCAAGCTGCATCAAACGCCGTGCGCCTCATCCACCTCACTCATCCCACTGAAAACAAAGGATGTGATTTCCCTCCCACTTGGTGTTTAAAATGATGTCCCGTTGCTCCCCGCAGCACCTGATGCATCCGATGGGAATGGAGGCTTGTGATAGCAGCACTGAGGTGAGCTGGGGCAATGGGGATTCTGCTCCTGGCTCTACCCCAAGACCTTTTGTGTGGCATTGTGTCAGCCACCTAGGATCGGGTGTTCAAAAGGTGCCTGCTGGGAGGTAGGTGCATCCTTAAACAGCTAAGGAGCTCTGAAATAGATATATATAGATACATATATATATAGCCTTTAATCTCTTCCACCACCTGAGCAGAGCTAAAAAACCACTCTGGCCTCTTTCTTTTCTTCCTTGCCCAGCCTTTTTCTTGCACCAGAGACTGCCGGTGCCTGGAGCCGTGGTCCCGATCACATCTTGGGGTCTTTACAACCAACTGTAATAGTCACTGTAAGAATACGTACATAGGAGCTGAGGAAAACTGAGGCTGCAAAGGGCCTCGGGAGGTCCAGCCTCTGGGTTTTGGGTAGCACTTGTGGAAGCGTAACCGAAGCGAGAGAACCGGGGCAGCAATGCACGGAGGAGCGATTTCAGTCTCGTATCAAGCGTTTATAATAA
This sequence comes from Pandion haliaetus, assembly GCA_013401275.1. NCBI lineage: Eukaryota > Metazoa > Chordata > Aves > Accipitriformes > Pandionidae > Pandion > Pandion haliaetus. Next base: position 69,785 of record VYZV01013243.1, on the reverse strand, counting down.
TAAAATAATAAATACACTCCTCTGCCTTCCTGGGGATGAGCTAGAGCCAGCACCGCCGTCCTCACCTCCCCGGCAGGTGGGGGTGCAGACCCCGCTGCGTGACGGGTAGGTCTCTACCGC
>VYZV01013243.1:36126-62959 GCA_013401275.1 Pandion haliaetus | reverse complement strand
TGTGCTAATTTAACAAGTCGTATCTCCCTGTTCTAGTGCAGTAGCTCTACTGATGCATCACAGAATATCAGGTTAAAGTTGTCACAGCTGATCTTTCAAAGTAGTGTTCTTTGGTGGCCTCAAAAATTTCTGAAAATCCTATCTGAAAAACTCAAAGTTGTGTAAGGTTTTTTTGGGTATGATTTGTTTTGGACTTCCTTAGATATATAGTGACAGCAATAATGAGTGCATGTCCAAGTTTTGAGTTTTTCTTTCACATTTTAGGAGGCACAATGCAAATTTACAACTGTTCAGTGCTGTCGTGGTATGTCTGAAGACAAATGATAACCAGAACTGGGCATAGTAACTGTTAGATCTGCCCTTTTTTGCTGTAACTATTGAAGTGTTACTTATTATTTCACAGTTGACAATTTCAGCAGGAAATACTCTGTTTCCTTAAGGCTCAAATACTGCCTGTTTATTGTTGTTACTAGTACTACTACTACTACTACTGAATTTTATTGTTACTGTTATCAGTTGAATGACAATCACAAATACTATATAATAGTAACCAACTCTGAGTTGATAAGGATAAAGTCTAAAGCACCTACAGATATTTTCCATCTCTGTTGAGACTTCTGTGATAACCATACTGACTGTATGTGAAGTAAGTGTTTTGAAACTTTATTGTCGTCCATGACAGAGACGTTGTGATATCTATAAAATCAATTCTATGTGATTACATGGCTGTGTTCTTGATCCTCTGGAAGGATTTACCTGGGGTCCCTATAAAAGTATCTGTTCATATAGATTACAGAAGACAGTATTGCCAGTGCCAGAAGCTCCAAAAGCTGCGAGACAGCCAAAATGTTATGACATCACCCAAAAGCCTACTAGACCATCACTTACAACTTATTTTTCTGCTGTCATAACTCTGCCTGTCCAGCCCTGAAGGTATGCACAATGGTAATTTTCCCCCCAGTTCTTCTATCTTTTTTTGCAGGAAAGGACTTTTATCCCTGTTTTTACTTGAAGATGCACTGGAGATTGTTTTTTCCTTAGGAAAAAAGTTGTAATGGCTCAAATATGTCATTCTCTTCTGCTTTGCATTATGAATTATTTTTCATGTTACATTTGAAACTGTTTCCTACTGAACTTACACAGAAGCTACTTGTTCTATTTTGCTATCTCCAGCTCCAAGTGGTGACAATTACATGAAAAGCTCTGTAGTTCATTAGTAACACATCCCAAAGTCATTCTGTCCCAATAATTATTACTGATGTAATTTAGCAAACGAGGCTTGCTGTTTAGCGGCATACGCCTGTTCTCTATAGCTTCTGGAGTTCACATAGAGGGTACTTCCCCTGTTGTGACCCAAATAGCAGTCACTGTTACAGTGCCATTGCAAACTCAACCATTAGGTATGCAGCAATGTAGCAAACAATTGTACAGAGTTTTAAATTAACTCCCAAATACAGTCGTTTTTACCTTTCTATCAGTTACCTTAATCTTTACTATTATCTCCCAGTGTACCTGAAAAACTTTCACTTCCCAGTATAGTAGGTTTTCCTGCATATCATTTATTACTGTTGTGTTTTCTGAAGACTAGTAGATAGCAAAATGTAGACTTTGCTGGAGTATGACACACCTTACTGAGAAGGGAAGGGTGGTGTGGAGCTTCTGTAACTTCCACTCCANACTGTTCTCAGGGACATCAGTGTAGAAATGTAGGTGTACATCACAAAATACACATTTAAAGAGCAGCGTAAATCCACACAGTGACAGCATGAAGGTCTGGTTGGTCTTTCAGCTGCTGCTCTTCTGCGCAAAAAGATTTGTCCCTGCCTTCCCATTAGAGGTTGCTGCCCCATTATTTCTGCTACTTCAACTATTTGCTGATTGATCTCAAGGTAAGTATCAAACAATAGTGAACCAGATTAGAAAGTGATCAAGCTGGTGCTAGTTAAACTGAAAAACCAGTGAACACTTGCCCCAGATAAAAAGTGGCTGTACAGCATCCCTCTGAAACACTGTGTGGAAGGAGGATCTGTTGAAGCTGTATTCTCTGCCTGCCTGCCTGGGCAGCTGGGGACTGTGCCACCTTCTCCTTTTGAAGCAGGGAACGGTGGTTGCTCTCATCTAAGGTAGCAATGTCTGATAACTGGGAGCAGTGGGGAGAAAGTAGATACCAACAACAGTGTAAGAGCTGAATTCGTAGTCTTCTGCCTTTCTCCATTCTCCTTCCCCTCTTCCCTCCATTTTCCATTTATTTCTCAAAAGTTGCAGGAGCCTGTGTTTCCACACAGTCATGTATGGAAGCCAAGTTAATCCTATTCGTGGCAATAATTGTTTAACAGTAGGCCACGTTGGCTATGACTCTTGATGGGAGCTCTATGGTATGGAAAGAAAAGAGAAATTTCTGATGATGTATGCATGTACTGAATTGGTTTAAATGTTCACAAATTAAATTTGTAATGTTTTATAAAATCAGATGCAGATCCTCAAGTGCTTTTAAGCTGTGGCTAAGCTGTCCCTCCCTGAGATTTATATATTCTGTCTCTTTCTTATGTGGAGAAAACAGTTATTTTTCTAAGAATGCACAGTAATTAAATGAATAAAGAGGCATAAATATTATAAACATCTTTATCTCCCTTTAACTGAGGCAATAGTGTTCATTGCAAGATGAATTCTCAGTGAAATATACAGAGGGAGGTTGACAAGAAGGCTAACCAGAGAATATTTGCCTCTTGAAATGCCAACCTGGCTCTTTTAAAGCAGCAATGCTAGAAGGTAATGAGGAAAAACAATGCCTTCTATGGTGGGGAATCAATAGCAAATGCCTTTACTGAAGAGAGCAGCTTGAGTTCTCAGAGGAGAATGAAGGAAAAAAAACTAAGCCAACAAACCAAGAACTGAAGACTGCTGAAACTGAGACTGCGTGATCCTTAATCCTTACTCCTTACTACCATCTGGCAGTACCAACTTGATCTGGATCAGACATGAGGACATGTTCACATGCCTTTTGAAAGCTCTGTATCGTGTGATACGGAGCTGGGCCATGTGTTAACTGCAGGAGGGTGAGCAATGTTTGTCCTGTGTAGGGTGGCATGGAGTGATGAGACTCCATTTGCTGGTACATGCTGTACTTGAACTTTTCTTAACCAATGGTGAGCAAAATGAGTTTATATTGGGTCGGTGCTTTATGTGTCTGTGACATTCTTCATCCTGCTGTACCAACTTGTTAGGAACCTTAGGGCTATTTCCATTATGCTGTGTGGACCTGAGGTATATGTCTCTGTAGTCTTTTTCTGACTTGTGCTTTACACTTTTTGTGTGTGTATTGGAGGCTGCTTGGAATTTATACTAGAGTGGATTCAATTCAGTCAGTTGCGGAGCTGGATAAGCTGGATTAAGGAGTATGGAAAAGAAGTAGATATTTCATTTAGTTAATGGATTTTGAATGTGGCCTGAAGAATGACAGGAGGCATCCTTTAGACAGAGAAAGCCCTCAGATGCTGGTTGGTATGTATTTTCCAATCAATGATTTGATTTTTGGCATATGCTGTGGACTTTGGTTTTGAAGGAGACGCATACCTCAGAGAAAATATTGAGAACATATGTTTTTCAGTTTGCAAATGGCAAAACAATTTCTCTGTTGAAAGAAACTAGTGGTGTTACTTGCTTGGCTCACAATGCCTTGATAATCAACTATTTTGTTAGAAGAAATAGGATGGATTTAATGAAATGTGCTCTAGGCTGGCTGCTTCATATGCTTTCTTTACTTCTGCCAGAGAAAATGTGTTTTACTCCTCAATTACATTGTTGAATATATTTCATTCTTTATAACTATTGCCAGTGTTTAGGATTTCTTTTAGGTGTGTTGCTCTCGGATCTGATTTATCAGATCCTTCAGTTATGCCTATTACGAATTCATGCTATGCAGTTGTTGGGAGAACTCTGGGCCCAAGATTTGCATTTTGTATAGGGATAGTTTGCAATGTTATATTTTTAAGTGGGATCAGAGTGCTTTAGGTCACGCATATCCCCCTGTGGTCTATAGTTAAACTTCTCATTGCCTTTTGAAGAACATGTGCAACCTACTCTTAGTAACTGTAGATGTGAGCTGACCTTTTCCCTGTTTTTGCCAGAGGAGAAGCACAATGATTTCATGTTCCTGAAGCACTTGAATGGGATCATGTTATGTCATGACACTGAGGACAGAATTAATCCCATTTCATTTCAGGTACTCAACTGAAGAACCTCAGCTGAGACACTAGCTACCCAAAAGTTCTTTCTGTAATTCACAAAAAGAAAATGGGACCTTTATGGAGCAATTCATAATTTGTGAATTTTTAAATACTCTTTGGAGTTCTCTTTTGCTGGCTGCAGAGGGAGCAGGTTAGTTCAGTTGAAGCTCTGAATTTAGGAGGTATGAAGTCAAGTGAGAGGCTTTCTGCTTTCTAACTTTTTCCTGCTCCAGGGCTGACTGTCCAAATAATAGTCCCTGAGATTTGTTTCATACTGTTTTTCATCCTACCATATAGTTACTGCATCCTCAGATGAGCCTAGCTCACATGGGGTAGTAGGTTGTGCCCACTCTGTGATGTCCTCCCTGGTTCTGATCTGACCCCAGACCTTCAGTCCTGCTGAAGAACTTCCCCTTGTAGGGCATTTTGAGCTAGAACTGAATAATGCTCAGAGGCAGTCTGTGCAGGCAGCTCTAGCATAAGCTGAGGGGCTTCTGCGAGTCTGCTTTGTGGAGGGTGTTGGTGGATGCCTAATGATGTGGCTAAGCAGAAAATCTTACATCTCATTTGCCCTTACCGCAGGTTGTCAGCAGGGTTTGGACCTTGGGTGTTCAGCAGAGACTGTTCTGTGTAAGCTAAAGGAGTAATACTGGCAGCTACGAGGCTGATAATCTCTGTGGGCATAAGCCATAAATAGGGGCCGAGTTGCACTTTGTTAATTTGTATTACAAATGTAAACAGGCTGTGTGTATCTATGAAGATATGTTAAAGTATTGTTCTGTATCCCATGTACTCTTCCATCTTGATTTTCTTTGGTGTCCTTGGTACTTCTCTTCGCAGAGACTGTGTGCAGTTTTCCAGCTCTGCTCAAGTTGTAGCCCTTTTCCTAAAATACACTTAGTCACAGATTTCAGTCTGTAAAGCATTACTGGTAAAATAGATGCATATTTGAAAATGACATGTTCCCAGATACCAAGCCAACAAGCTGCATACATCACATGCAACGAAAGATAATTGAAAGTGTTGAATTTATTTTCGGTAATGTATCCCTATTAGCAGTTTCTTCTGTTTGCTCTGGAATAGCGGCTTCCTTACCATATGCTTTTGGTAATACAACAGTTAGTGTGTGATATTAGGTACAATGAATCAACCACAAGTGTTCAGAGCCTGTGTATAACATAATGGGGCTCCCAAAATAAACTTGGATGTCTGTGTTGTGCAGAGAGAATTTTAAATTATTCTTTCAAGGTGCCTGTGTGAATCGGCTCTTACAGAAGACAGCTGGCCCCCTTACAGCACAGAGCCTGTTGCAGAATTGCAATTGAGAGGGAGCGAGCTTTAGCTCCGTATTTCAGTGCTTCCGTGTTTTCACAGGACCTGTAATGTGTCCTTCCTCTGCTGTTTTTTCCTAGCCATAGGACTACAAAATATGAAGACAGCTTTAAAAGACAGTTTCATGTAGCCTGATACATGGTAGAGCCAAATTCCCAGTATCAACTTTATAACTATAGGATAAATTACAACTAGTAGAGCTTGTTCTGCAATGAGATGTAACCAAAAGCAGACTGGGACCCCAGGTTTTCAGACAGGAAAAACCCTGCTGAAGTGGAGTGAGTAGGGGTGGGTTTGCATAATTAAATGAAGATGAAGGAATGTCTTGTGTTGCTATAGTCCCAGCTAAGTGTCTGGTCTGTTTGCTCAGGATAGCAGCTTTAATCTATGACTGTAGGTTACTGCTGGATTCTTGCCATCTTGTTTAAATTAGATTCATAGCCTGGGGGGGTGGGAGGTGTAAGCAGGAAGCCATTGTAATTTTCATGCTTTGGACACCAGTGTATTTTCATGAGCTGAAGTTAAGTGTCTCTGGGGATGTTGAATATCACTGAAACATTTCCTGAGTTCTCCTAAGCTGCACAATGGTATGTCCGAGTCTGTTTTCCAAAGGACTGAGCTTTTTGTTTAGTTAGTGAGGTCTTAGTTAGTTCACTGAACTAGTATGCTTTTGCACTTGCAGTTCGTTGAGGAACAGAAGAAGAGGAGGAAAGTTGTGCAGGAGAAATGAAGTCCTCTGCCTTAGACTAGCTAGGAATACTGTGGTTTCTTTTATGCCCCCGTATGAATCTATATTTCTGTTTACTAAAATCCTCAAGAGATTGTGACTTTACAGCTACTCTGTCAGAGGTAGTTTTTTAGGCTGTAAATGAGTGAAATGGTTAGGCAAGCACATGGTTTTAGGTAAAAGAGCAATAGCTGGAGCACCCAGGTAGAGAGACTATGATTGCTGTCAATCTTTGGGCAAGTCACTTTGCATTGTGGCACTTCTTTTCCATTTTATGTTACTTAGTTTGTACAGCACCAACACAATAGTAGTGTGGTTTTGATTAGAGATCTTTAGCATCGCTGTGCACATGCTTACTGTCTTTTACCAGACTTTGAGTACCAGAAGTACTGCTAGCCCCCAGCAAGTGACACAGGCAAAGCCAAGCCCCAGTGTTGCTCCTGGTAGACTGCTGAAGCAAGACATGGTGTGCACTGGTTGGGATAACATTTTGATGACTGCTTTCCTGCAGCATTCGGAGAACAAAACATGGTGCTTAGGCAATGGTGCATGTCCAGGATTGCTGCCTCCTGATTTAACAACAGTTAAGTAAACCTTAAAAACTTACATCTTGTTGTCTTACAACACTTCAGATGACGGGTTTTTTTGGTGTGTGTGGATTTTTGTTTGTTTTGTTTTGGTCATGTCTTCCTCTTTTAAATTTTACATAATCTGAATCAAAGCACAGGGAATTCATGTGACTTGCTCCTGAGTCACAGTCCTCTGTGTTAACCACAAACCCACAAATCACTTATTTGTCCCTGAAAAGTTTACTCCTCGTTTTCCCTTCTTTCCTAATCTGTCAGACTCCCACATCTTTTTATCTTTGTCTCTGCCTTCAGCCCATCCCTTCCTCAAAATTTCCATTGACCCTTTTCCCTCAGAGGTTCAGTGTCCCTTCTCAGCACTCCCTTCCTTTATCTCAAGATTTCTTGGCAGTCTGTTATCTTTTGCATATACAGACTGGATCCTGGCGATGAAATGTGTTGCTGTTAAAGGCAGCATATTCTTGCTCTGAAAGAAGTGCTGTGTTAGCCACAAATAGGTTTGTGCAGGAGATGATGGAGAAATCTTTCTCGCACTGCTTTCAGTGTGTCTGATGGCTGATGTTTGCCTTAGCATGAATGAGTGTGGTAGCAAGGACATGTATCATGCTCACTTTGTATATTGGCCATGTGAGCGAGTATGTTTCTAGAGTTTGTTCTGGGTCTGAATTGGACCATCAGACTCTGGTGTTTTGTTCTCTGAAATTTTGGCTGAATCTGTGGGCATACCTTTTTTCTTAAAGGTGTAGCTGTATAGGATGAAAAAATTACTGCTCTGCTCTGCTGTCTGCTTCCCTCTTCTTTGAGATTATGGCCTTTTGTGATCCCCAGCCGTAAGTGCTGCTTTGCTGTCCCAGGTTCATTCCAAAATGTCCCAGGTTAGCAGAGACTGCTAAAACTTTGAGCTCGCTATGTTTAGAAAGGGTGTGCATGAACTCCTTTGCTGCCCAGTGGAGGAGGTGATGACTTGTGTTAGGATGGTTCTGGAGAGCAGGGCTGGCAGTTTGTTTGGCTGGCATAGCTGCAGTGTGAAGGGAATGAGTGTCCTGAGCACTAATGAACTGAACTGGAAAGACTGAGTTACACAGGATCTGTGTGTGTGCAAATCTAGACAGTCTCTGTGAATGCTGACAATGGGAGAAAAAATGTGGCTGCTTTGTGTATCAAGCTTTGTTCTAAATATTACTGTTGTTGCTCGTGCCTAGGGTGTGAAAAGTAGAGATCATGTCATGGCTGTAAAAACTCAGCCCTTTCCCCACCCTTGAAAGTGTGTGTAATTGAGTATCATTCCGCTACCTAAAGCGAACCATGGTATATGAAGATAAAAATAATGCGTGCTGGCTAAATTGCATTTTAAAGAATTTGGCAATTTTATCACTTCAAGCAAATATTTTAAGGTCCTGGTGGTTCAGCATAGCCACCTATACTGATACGTACTCATGTTTTTTCTTTTAGAGGGAAGGCATAGAAATACTCAACAATGTAGAGGTGCGTGGTAGCTTATGCAGATGGACCTCTAGCTTAGCAAGTGGTATGAGAGGATGAATTTTGTTCTGTGAAGGGCATAAGGGAGGCAACTTAAGAGATGCTGTTGCATGCCTACTTCATGGGGATGAGTCTTGTTTTGTAAAGAGTATGGTTTGAGATAAAAAGAGCAAATAAGAAAAGCCCTAAATAAATGAAGCATGTTTTGAATTAACTCTTTAATTTGCATAAAGCTCAGTTAGAGGCAGATTAGAAGTGCATAAAACCTTTCAAACTTCAGAAATTTTGGCTGTGGGTATTTATGTGATGACTCGAGTCCACCTCATCTTTTGTGTTGTAGCTACATAGCATTAAACAAATTCTTAGTTACTTGCAATGAAATGTCCCTTTGTGTAGATATAAAAGCCATATTTTCCACTTTGGTATTCTGTCTCCTTGAACAGGTTTTGATCTCAGTTAACATGGAGTAAATCCAGAGTAATTCCATTACAGTCAGTGATGTTAGTTTGGATTTACACCAGTATAACTGAGGTCAGAGCCTGGCTTTGGTTGTCTGCTTTCTTAATTTGCTAAATATTACATATTTCGCAAATATCCTTTCACATCTTCTCTTCAGACCTTGCTGTCTCCTCCTACATTCCCAAATTCCAAAAGTAACAATGTAGGTGAAATTTACTTGATGAAAGATTGTTTAAGCAGGGTCTGGTTTTTTTATTAGCTCAGCTGTTTTTTCATTTTTTCAGCACTGTTTGAAGTTTCATTGTACTTAGGATAGGATCTGAATTCATCATGCTTTTTCTACTTGACTCTATTTTGTCAATTAAAAGTGTTTTAAATTATAGGGTGCTCTCCAATGTTGCCATTGAGTAAGAATTGTATGCCTCAGTGACATTTCAAAGCAGTTTCTAACTCCCAAGATCAGAAAAAGAAAAAAGGTTGTGCCTTAAGGCATTACTGTTAATCAGCAACATAACATGTTTGAAAGAGCTTAGTAAATGCGAGATGTGACACTGGAGAATGAGATTAATGAAATTTTCCCTGGTTTTGTTTGTATTTCCTGACATTATGCTAGTTTTGGAGAAGTGTACTCTGAACTTTGTTACAGAGTATTTTAATTTACCATGTGTGAGAGATCTGGAATTTCATCTAGGTTACTCCATTAGTTAAATTGGGTTTATTATTAAGGTTAGATGTTTGGACAGTTTTATCTGTGTTTATATAGTTTAGCTGGTACACTGGGGTCTTGGTCCACATATTCATACCAGAAATGAATCCATCACATTTGTATTAACGTCTTTACAGTTGGACTTCTAATGTTACAGTATCTCTATCTTCATATGATGATAAATAATCCTGCCCAGAATATCCAGCTCTTACTCTAGTGAATCTCCTTCATAGTCTGGAGACCTTGGGCACAAACAAACTCTGCCTGTAGTTAAGCAAAACACTTAAGAATTTTATTGTATATATTCTGTGGTTTTGATAAGATTTTCACTTACAGTTAAGTCTTTTTTTCTGAGTGAGGCCCTGAAGATTTGCCTCTGGCAACAAAGAGAGTTTTTGGCAGAACCACTGATTTAAACCAGAGCAATGAAGTTTTAATAATTTGGATGCCACTTTGTACTGCAGACATCTGAACAAGAGCTTCACAGAAAGATTGAATCTTTCCTAAAGTCCATGCAGTGACAGTCTTCACCATGACTATACCAGTGGGCTGTTCATAAAAACAGATGGTTCCTTGATCCTGTACAACAGACTGTTGTTTGAAGAGTTAGTCATGCACTTATGGTCCTTGTTCCTTGGTATTAGTGTTCAAGAAAGTCAGCCTGACTATTAATGTATGTAGGAATTTCATGTTGGTTTGTGAATGCCATTAAGAACTGCATGTTTTTGTTGTGGTTTTGAGCCTTCTTTTTGGATGCGAAAACTAAGGCATAAATGAGTAGCTCTGAGTAGCTGTAGCACAGCCATCAGTTCATATACCTGTGCTTTCATCTTGGGAAAGACTGTGCTATGGGCTGGACAGCTGCTCTGGTTTCTCAGGCAGTTGGCTGTGGAAGCCTGATGGCTGGAATGAGAAATTTCTTGAGAAGATCTTCAAAAGCAGAAGGGGGGGTGGCAGAGGCTGCCTTCTAAAGAGACTGCTCTTCGAGGAAGAGAAGCTATTCCACTATCACATGCTGTCCCAAGGCCTGAGACTTGGGAAGTCCCACTGAAGGGGGTGGCACTCAGAAGTATGTTTTCTTCAGATCTGAACTGCTTTTAAACAGCATAAGTGTCTGTGCTTAAGATGTCCCTTTTCTAGGGCAGCAGTTCCTTGCTTGATGGCTAGGTTGTGCCTGGACAGCATAACTAGCAAACCAGAGCTCTCATCACTAGCAGGCCTTTTGTTGGAAAAGTATGTTTGGAAGAGTCTGTAAGTGGAGGTGAAATGGGCGGTTGAAGATTCAGTGTTGAGTCACTGGGTAGCCGGCTGGACTCCTAAGTCTTGCTGCCTATGAAGGACATCAGGCGTGAGATTGGCACTCGAGGGTGTGCCAGAGAGACCTTGCAGTGGGAGCACTAAGCAACCCACATTAGTACAAAGACAGAATCCAATCTATCAGAGCAAGATCAATCTATTTTAAAACTAGCTTCAGCTAGAAGAATATATTCTGTCTGAGAGATGTATAAGTAGTGTTCTTGTTCTTTAAAGAAAGATGAGTGACATGCATTGTGTGACAATTTGGGCTACTTAAGTTGTTAATTCACACAGTCTATTAAAAATTATTCTTTTTCTGTTCTGTTTTTAATGGTGTAGATTTTTTGGGTGAATTTTTACATTTTTTTAGCACTACTGGGATCTTATCAAACTTTCATAACTTTAAAAATTGTTCCGTATTGTATGCTAAGCCAGTTTGCTCTGAAAAGGCTGAGGAGTGCTCACTTGCCAACTCTGATATGACAGTAGTGGTAAACTACTTCAGGGTGGGCATTGCTGTAGTAACATCTAGAACAACTGCTGCTGTTTAGTATAAGTCTTTAAGACTTAATGATACTAGAAGGCTACATGTATTGTGTCAGTCTGATAAAAGAATGAGATGAAAAGCCCATGGAAAATGTAAAATAAAGAAACACTGAAACCATCCCCCCTACCCATGTGATTCTTTGCTAGCACAAACAGGGTGGGAAACTTTGGTAACAGGGCAGCTGAAAATGCCATCAACTGAGAGCAAACTTCAGCTGATGAGACCAGCCTGTGAGCCCTTTTATTTCTACTCAGCAGTAATGGTGAGTGACAAAAATCTTGTATTGGATTAAAAGCACACTTTCAATGTTCACTGAGGTGGTATCATCAGTTAATATATGTGGCTGCCAGCTGCAGCAACTAAGAAATTAGCACCCACCCTTCACTTGTGTTGACTTGCAAGGGGAGTGGTTATGACTTAAAATATCCCACCCTAAATTGTCAAAGTGTATTTGAAAGCACCTGCATGTTCAGAGAGTCAGTGTTTTTCAGGGTCTGCATTGTGCCTGGAAGAAAATACACTTTTGATTGACCTACATAAACAGTACAGGTCAGGTTGTAGCATTGACTTTTGGAGCTTGATGGCTTCAAGGCCACAGATCCAAATTCTCCAAAGAAGAAGGCTTTGTGCTCTGTTGTATAAACAGGCCGAACAATTTAGTGAAAAACATAACCATGATACATGCTTCCATTTTTAGAATTTAATAATTTTTTAAGAGTAACTTTGGTAATTGAGTGAATGGTTATTTTATTTCCATGTGAGAGTTCCATGTTTTTCTGGTAGTCTACTGAGTATACCATAGTCTTGTTGGACTAGGCCAGACAGAATGTGAAATTGGGAAATAAAGGCATCAAGGCAAATGAGTTAGTCTAAGCTAATTTCTGTCTAAATATAAATAGTGGCATTATTTTGAACAAATTTTAAAAGATGAACAAACAGAAAACAAGGTTTCTGCATAACGTATTCCTGTTTAACTGATTTAAGTTATCCTAGTGTGAAATGAAAAAGAGTATTTTGTTTAGGGTAAAAAAGTTAATGTTCTCATCTTTCCTCCTCTCTCACTCCTCACATCTGCTTTTTGAATTAGTTTGGAGCATGCTTGCATTTTTACACTAGTAAAACTCAGTGGAATTTTGTAATCCACAGCTAATATTTAATGTTTCCCTCTCTTCCACAGCTTCCTAAGAACTACTGAACACTCAAACCTGCATCAAGAGCAGAAATAATCTCATTATGTTACTTTTTCTTCCAAAGCCATGAAACAGCTGTCCTATAGCCATTAACCTCCTGTTCTCTTCAGGCATCCCACCGCACATTTGGATACATAATGTCATGTTCCCTGTGGTCAGTGCCAGGGCAATGAGCCCTCGCAAAGGGGTGATAGAAATCTGCACAGAATGTGATCCTGCTCCCGCCGACGCTGCTAACTGCAGCCAATTGCACTGAACTGTGGTATGTAGATAAGTGTGGGTAAATCTAGGTGGATTAGTAGCAACCTAGTTAAGCTCTCATGAATCTTGCTGTAATGAGCTGCCTAGAGTTATTGCTTGTGTAGAAGAGTTGGCAAAAAGGCAGTGTATTTGTAAGTGAGCTGCCAGTGGAAGGGAAACAAATGCCACTTCTGGGACTCACAGATGGCATCTCAGTACTGCTGCAGGCCATGTGACAGGGCCAGGCCCTGCAACCTAGATGTAGCTGTGTTATTTTTGTGAAGCTGTGATTTGTGGCCTTAAAATTAGGTTCTTGTAAAACGCTTCTGGTGGCTTAATTCTGAGTTTATCCTGAGCCAAATGTGTGGGTTTGGCTGCCTCCTTGAGTTGGTAGCTGCTTACACAGGGAGTGAAGACATTGCACAGTAGTACTGCTAGTGGTTAGCAAAGGCTCTTGCTTTACCTCCTCAGAGGGGGGAAGGGATAACAGATAAAGCTAAGAATCTATTTCTTTTTTTGCTGCAGAGTCCAAAACATTGATAGCCTATTCAGCTTTAATCCATACAATTTATGAAATCCTTGTGTTGGTATCTTTTCTGTGGAGACACTAGCAATGCCCTTCAGCTTAGTAGAGCAGCATCATCTACTTCAAAATCTTCCCATACCCAAGAGATTTTAGGTTGAGTCTGAAGGATGATGCAGAAAGTGACTGATGAGCTTTTAGGATGCTGACTCCTGAGTGGAGCTAGCTCACACTGAGATGGTGACATGCTCTGTGTGCATGGCTGAGCTGTTGGTGGTGTTACCCCTGAGTTGCTGTTTCACAGCTGGAGAAGCAGGCTGAGATTGGTGCTTTCTGAATGAGTGCATGACTTCCAACTTTGGTTCTCTTCTAGTCATTTCTCAGTCGATTTTTAAAATTACGATGTTACATTAGAAGATGTTTTGCTGGCTGTCTGAGACTCAATTTTATACACCAAATAACTGTCAGCAGAAATGATGCTTAGACATGAATTGGGGGATTGTTTACGTACCATGGAATTTACATAAGGTCAGTGAATTTGCAGGTTCTCTTTCCAAAGTGATAAGTAAACACGTCTGGTTTGCAGCCAAATCCTTAGCAGCACAGTCAGAATCAGAGACTTCTGTGCAACAGGATTTATTTAACAAATATTCTGAGATTAATTGCATGACTACTGTGGGGACAAGTTCTGTTTTTTTATTTTTCTGCCAGATTAAAAGGATGAAGTAAGTGCAGTGCTACTTGTTACTTCCTGTGTGGTTGTTAAATGGCTCCCAGCAGCTAAACTTATGGGGACTGCAGTGTGCCAGTTAGGACAGTTGACTGTGTGGCTGGTCCTCCTCTGTGCAGCCTGCACCACTGCTGCAGAGGCCTTTGCATGCTGCTGTTCCAGGGTGAGAATTGGGAATAACCAGAAGCCACACCGCAAGGCATTTTCACTGGTCTGGACCACAGAAAGGAAGGAGAGACATAAGACCGTTGTCACCACCAAGCTGTCCTGGCAGCCATGGAGAAACTCCTCAGCCTGGCCTCATGACTCCTTTCCCCTTACCCTGAGGTTGTGGTGGCCATTCGAGTTTCTTAGGCTTGGTTCCCTATAGTTCTGCAATAAGTTTATCCCTTACTGAGTGATTTCTGCTGCTTAAAAATGTTTTTGTTGGTGCCTTTTAGAAAATTACACAATTGTGAAAGATACAGGCAAAAAGTTAAGGGATGGGAGAGAGCTGCATCCAGCTGCCTTGCCAATTACCAGAGTAAACAGTGCTGTAATGAAGGTTGAGAGGCTTATCTAGCCATGAAAAACTTGCTATATCTTTTCTTTTTAAATTGACATTTAAATCCAAACCACATTTTTTTAAAAATAGAAATAAAATGTTCCAGTATCCTCTTCTGCCCATATTGGCTTTGTCAGATAAGCAATTTTGCAGTCAAGTTTTCTGCAGCTTTTTCCCATCACTTTCTTGTGCAATGGAAAGCTACAACAGCCCAGGTTGTAAGGGACCTTGAAAAATCATCTGGTCCAACCTATCAAACAGAGCCTCACTAGGAGTAAGAAATGTGTCTGTTAAGTAGAAATAGAAAACAAACTATTTACAAAGTCTTTACTGTTAAAATTAATAATAATTTTTTTAAAGGACCAAAAAGTTCACTTTAACCTACTGTACCGGTAACTGACTTTCTTCTAACATCTTTAAATAGATGCTTTAACTTAAACTAATTGATGTTTCTTTATTCACAGCAGTATTTGAAGCACCATTGAACCATTGTTAGAGCCCTGGGGGTAATATTCACAACTGGATATTGTCACAGGGAGTAATTGGTGTGTACAGACAATGTTATCTGCTGTAAAATTCCATGTTCTGTCAGCTGCATATGGATTAGTTTTGTGAAGTAGACATTTATTTAGAATGATGCATGGAGATTTGCATTTACAGTTATAAAGGCTAAAAGGAAACGGTTTGTGTTTCTAATGGTTTTACACTGGTAATCCTTTAGCAATTCATTTTATGTAATGAATTTGTGTAATACTTGGAGGCAAGCTGGGGCCTGTTCTAATTGAAATCAATAAAAACTCTGTCATTGACTTAAAAAGAAAGCAGATGCATTTTTAATAGTAAAAAGAAAAAAAGAAAATGTTTGGTACAGAGTAAACTCATATGCAGAATACTAGGAGTTTTGTACCTAACATGACAACCTCTTTCTCCTAGCAGCTGGTCTCAGATTATTTTTGTTATGCTTGTAAATCTCTGTTCTCAAAGGATGGCAAGTGGATACATCATAAAGCATTTTATATAGTATTGAATTGATGATGTTCATGCACATGTATGTATATACACGTGTGCACGCACGCACATGATGTCTCATAGAAGCTTGTTTTTATTCTAGAATTTTCTAAAATAATTTTTTTTCCCCTTTGTTCTTTTGAGAGACGGGTGGCTTGGTATGAAAAAAGAGGAAAATCCATTTAGTTGTGTTTTAGTTATGCAAGTGTGGGTAGGTCTGTGGTTAGAGTCTCATTACCTTTTCTCTTTGTTTAGAGCTAATTGGCTAATGTGGTTTGCTGATAATTTTCAGAGCAAAATTTATTTAAATAACTTTTCAAGGATTGTGTCTGATATCTGAAGGAATTTTAGGAAGGCCAGTCTTTACTTTTTTGTAATTCTTTTATCCTCTACAGAGGAAAAAACCCTAAAGTTTAGCACACTGTATATGAGCTTCGTATCTAACAGTTGTGCTGTTCTGTTTTGTGCCAGGTCACGCAACTCCCTCTTTTGCAAGAAACCCCAACAGACCCATTTGAATATGATACACCCTATTCCATCTATGATTTTAAAAAAAATTCTTTCACCATGTGAAGGTATTACCAGAACATAAGCCTGTTAAAGAACAGTGTAGGATTAATATGGTAACTCTGGAAAGTCCTTGTTTTCATGGTCTTTTGACAGTTTAAAGTACCAACTGATTAGTGCTGTGGTCTCCATAAAGCTTGTTAGGAGAATGGCTCCTTCAAGAAAACATTGACTCCTAGTTTATTAATAACTGGGTAGTAATTACACATGTTAAGAACTGTTCCTGACTTGAGATATTGCTATATGCTGCATAGCGTGAACGTAGAGTATTTCTGATTATGATAGACTGAGCAGTAGTGGGTGGTCCTGCTCTCAGGATGCTCAAGTTGCTGTTGGTAACTTTATTTGCTAATGTGGTCTGGTTTTATGTGAATGTAGGTGCTGAGTGCATTAGTAACTCCATATCCTTCGTGAGAGCAATACGGCTGCAGTTTCAGCAGAAGAGCCAGTTGCTTTTTCAGTTTTGATTATGTCTCATGATCAAAAAGCTGACTTGGCTTGAGTAAGGTAGCCCTCTTCAAAGATCTTCCAAGTCTCTTTGAAGGCAGTAATCTTTGAATATAATCTTCCAAGCAGCAGAAGCTTTTAATTAGACTTTGTAATTGAATTCCTATATTCTGGAAAAAAAAAAAAAGCGGTGGTTTTTTTTGTTTTGGTGGGTTTTTTTGTTTGTTTGTTTTTTTGCCAGTCGGCCTATGGACCTGTCCTATGGTGAGATACATTTGGGGACACGGTGGGAACCAGAGTTCAGTGAAGAAAGTGAAGGAGCCTTACGGGCGAACTTGCAGAAACCTGCAGTGCCAAGAGGCTCCTGACGGTGGAGCTCGGCTATTCCTGGCCGGCAGCAGCGCAGCCACCGGTGTGGGCAGCAGCTCAAAATGAATCTTTGCTAGATGTTGCAGTAAATAAGTTCATTTTGTAATGCAATACCAAGTATAAATTTTGAATTAAAAATTTAGTTTTAAATAGTGTTTGATTCAACTTCAATGTGTTAAGGTTATTAATCACAAAACAGCACTGTAAAATTTGTAGTTATGTTCATTCCCGACTGATTCTTTAGTGTAAGTTTTATCCAGTGCTGTTACAAGTGTTGAAGGAGTATTGCCAAAATACACAGACCAAGAGATGAGACAGAAATAGACCTGGACTGAACTGGAGTTCACTCTGGAGAAAGAATTTAAAGAGTATTATGAACTGAATTTTACTCAGTTCAGATTGTTGTTAACAAGGGGAAATAAACAAACCCAGAAAGTAATCTGATGACCTTTTCAGATGTTCAGTGTGAGCTAAGAGTGTGGGCCAGCTTCAGTAACTGATTGCTGCTCCCATGCTGTACAGTAAGGAAGATGTGGTTGTAGACCTTATCAGCTGTTTATTCTTTACTGTAGACTGAGGGAGGCAGTTAGTCAAAGCTTGCATGCTGTATAGCATCAACAGATACCTTTTTTTTTTTTTTCTTCTTGTGTCTGTTGGTGTTTTGTCTTGTTAGAAAAGAAAAGAAGCAGTATGAACTTCTGTACTCTTGGCAATACTGGACTGACAAGTGTAAAACTGAAACCCTCTGTGCACAGAAGAGATGCGTAAGAGCATGGGGCAGCAGTTCTGTATGTACTTAGTTCACTGGAATGGTTCAAGGCTTGAATGTAGGGGACCACCTAGTTATAAGAGACTCATGTAATCTCCATGGCTCTTTCAGTCCTTTGGCCTCTCTTAGGGACTGTCAGCTGAGTTGCCAGCTGTGGCTGTGTGTTTTGTGATTTGGGCAATCATCCATTGAGAGCTGGCTAGAGGCAGCAAAGTCATTTCAGAAATGATGGCTGCTGGCCCCCTGATGAGAACAGACCTCCAGGGCTGTTCAAAGAACCAAGAGAAGGGAGGAGGAAGGTGGGTCTCCTGCAGATGCCAGGATTCTGTATGTTTGCTTGTCCCCAGAAAGGAAAAAAAACTTGCTTTGTCAGTCTTTTTTACATTTGGGACATTTAGTAGCCACTGGCATTACTTTAAATTTTAACCACATGGAGTCAAGTTTTCTGGTCTTTTTGCCTCTTATTTGTGCACCAGCAATAGACAAAATCTTCTGGCCTATCAGTGGAACTAGAGGGGATTTTCAAATGGGTTATTTCCTTGAACAATAATCAACCTGTAGACCTATTTTAATTCAAGCTTTCTTTTTCTTATTTCCAGCCTGAGGGAGTAGATTTTCCTATCAGTGGTTCTGCGGTGAGCATGATGTAGTATCACTAATGCAAGGGGCTTGAAAAGCTCTAAGGCTGTTTTGTGCATCACCTATTTAAGACAGAATTTGTAGCAAACCTAGATTTATTTTAATGGTTTCTGGGTAGAAGAGGTTACTCTGCACATCCCGTGGTTTGTGACTGTAGTTCTTAGAAGGTAGAGTTAACAGTGTGCTAGTTGTTACTCTGCTGGGCAAATCAGCACCTGATTTTTATTATTTGTTACCGCATTTGCTTAATAAGTTTTAGACAACTGCACTTAAGGCCCATAAGCTAAACTTAGCACTCATTGCAGTAGACAAAAGATGATTAGATTTTTATCCACTGTAGGTCTCCAAGCTAGGTTTTCTTTTCCAAGAAATGTCAACATGTATAATGCCTTTTATTTACTGATGTTGTTTTCCTTTTTTAAAAGATACACAGGCTCATAAATGTTATAATAACAGGAAATAACAGTACAAACATGGCACTTACTAAGGCACATTTTTAGTAAAACTTCTGTTAAGTCTTTGGTCTTTGAGTTTCATCCAGGCTTTGGTGACTGCCCTGAGGTGACTGGTGAAGAATTTGATGTACAAGTGTGATGACCATCGCCATCCGTGAGGATGGAGCTTCAGTAGCGCTCCACTAATGCTAGGTTAGGCACCTTAGCAGTGCTTTGCAGTTTGTGTGGACTGTCTTGTCTGTTTTTTATTTGAATAGTGTCCTGGTTTCAGCTGGGATAGAGTTAATTGTCTTCCTAGTAGCTGGTACAGTGCTATGTTTTTGAGCTAGGTATGAGAAGAATGTTGATAACGCAGTGATGTTTTCAGTTGTTGCTAAGTAATGTTCAGTCTAAAGTCAAGGTTTTTCAGCCTTTGATGCCCAGCCAGCAAGAAAGCTGCAGGGGCACAAGAAGCTGGGAGGGAACACAGTCAGGGCAGCTGACCCAAAGTGACCAACGGAGTATTCCATACCATATGACGTTTTAGGAACTGAGACAGGCGCGTCGCCGCTTGGGGTCTTCCGGGTGCGTCGGTCGGTGGGTGGTGAACAATTGCGTTGTCCATCACTTGTATTTTCCAATTCTTTTATTATTGCTGTTATCATTTCATTAGTGTCATCATTGTCATTATTGGTTTCTTCTTTTCTGTTGGACCGTTCTTGTCTCAGCCCACGAGTTTTAGTTCTTTTCCCGGTTTTTCTCCCCCATCCCACTGGGTGTGGGGGGGGAAGTGGGTGAGCGGCTGCGTGGTGCTTAGCTGCTGGCTGGGGTTAAACCACGACAAATAGCCAAGTAAAGAAAAACTCCATGTGCAGTCTGACTCCTTCCAGTTAGTTGTCACCTTAAGCTGAAGTTGTCATCAGTCATGAGGCTCAAAAGCTATTTAAAAAGAAAAAAGAAGAAAAAAGTGACTGCACTAAGGAAACATGTGATTTTGCTGGGTTTGTTTGGCTTTTTCCTGTCTGGTTAAGAATCTGGTAAAAGTTGCTCACTGCAGTTCTTGGGCTCTTTAAAAATTTAATGATACCCAGCTTAGGGTCTGAAGGCTAAAAGCAACAGAGTCATGAGGTGTTATGGGTTTGTGTGGCATGGGTTTTCTTTGGTAGTGGGGGAGGGGGCTGTAGAAGTGGCTCCTGTAAGAAGCTGCTAGAAGCTCCCCTGGCTCCAAAGAGTCGGACCTGCCTCTGGCCCAGGCCAATCCCAGCAGTGACGGTGGTAGAGCCTCTGGGAGAACATATTTAAGAAGGGGAACCGGTAGTGTGGGGGTTGGGGAACGTGAGAGGAACACCTCTGCCAATACTGAGGTCAGTGAAGAAGGAGGAGGAGGAGGGGCGCCTGAGGAGGCTGATGGCCCTGCAGCCTGTGGTGAGAGGGCAAGCTGTCCCCCTGCAGCCAATGGGGGTGAGCGGTAGAGCGGAGGCTCCCGAAGATGGCCGTAACTCCATGGTAAAAACCGCGCTGGAGCAGTGTGAGACTGGAGAGCAGCCCGCGGAAAGGACCCGCGCCAGGGAAGTTTGTGAGGAACTGCAGCCCGCGGAAAGGACCCACGTTGGAGAAGTTGGTGAAGGACTGTCTCCCGTGGGAGGGACCCCACGGTGGAGCAGGGGACGAGTGAGGAGTAGTCCCCCTGACGAGGAAAGGAGCGGCAGAGACAAAACTGTGGCGAGCTGACCCAAAATCCCCATCCCCTGTTCCCCTGTGCCGCCGGGGGCAGGAGGGAGAGAGAAACAGAAGTGGAGTTCAGCCGGGAAGGCGGGAGGGGTGGGGGGAAGGTGTTCTGAGGTTTGGTTTTCCTTCCTGATACCCTTGTTCTTTATTTGATTTGTAGTCAATTAAATTGGTTTTTTTTCTTCCCCAAGTTGAGCCTGTCTTTTGCCCGTGACCATAAGTGGGGAGTGATCCCTCCCAGTCCTTGTCTCGAGCCACGAGCCTGCCCTTGTATTTTCTCCTCATCCCAATATGGCTAGGGGAGGGGGTGGGGAGTGAGTGAGCGGCTTCCTGGTGCTTTGTTACTGGCTGGGCTGAAACTGAAACCATGGCACGAGGGAATATAATTTAGGAAGAAACTTTAAATAGCTTATTACATGTTCTAGTGCTAAGCATCTTGGCTTGCTCCAGTGCTCCCTGAGTCCATTGAGAGGGTCTTTCTAGTGGGGTATACGTTGGCCTTGTTGCCTACAATCACAATGAGTCCCCCATCTCCAATGCTGCTTGTGCTTCTAGAAAAATTCAGCAAGGTGTTTATCCACACAGCTCCCATCATCTTTAATACAAGCTGAGAGTGTCCTTCACTTCAGAGCATGAAGCAGAAGGCCTTAAGTTTGGTTGGGTTTTTTTGGTTGGGTTTTTTTTTTTTTTTTTTCCCCCCCCCTGTCTGGTGGTAAGTAATACTTATCTAGCTTATATTTTCAGAGTCAGCTGCTTGGGTTTAGTAGTCTACTACAGAAATTTTCAATCAGTTAAAAGTGGAGCAGCATTTTAATTGCAGTAATGCTTAAAAAACATAATGGTAAAATCTTCTGTTTCTGTATATGTATGTTTGTCAGCTGTTTCAGGAATAAAAATGTTCACTATAATTTGAGATGTAAATTAAAAGTATTTTTCTTGTATTTAGTTGCACCTGTGAGGTCACACTCTGGTGTTGGAAAGGACAAGAGCGCACTGTGGAATGTTTCTCATGGCATCTTATGAGTGATCTGTAGTGGGGTGAAGTCCTGATGTGTAGGACCCAATTTGCTGTTGGGAAATTAAAGGTTTCTGCTGAACTGCCCTTAGGACAGACAGCTGGCTGGAGGCTGGTTAAGACTATCTCTGTTATTCTTATTTTCTTAATCCTTGGCAGGTAGCTACTCCTAAAGGTCTTCAGAGGAATTAAAAGCAAGAGCTTTACAATGAATTGGCTACAGAGAAGGAAGCTTGAGATCAATGCTCAGCACTGTTAGTAAACAGCTTTTACGGAATAGTTACACACCAACTTCTTTTGGCAGCAATCCTGGCTAGGACAGCTAAAATGCCTTAGCTGATTGTTCCTAATCCTTTATCATCTCTTCACTTGTGGTGGTAGAAGTACTTGAGAGTGTGTACAGGAAACAAGACTGGAAGGCAGACCTGATACCAAAAATTATTTTTATGTATATAAATAAAAGATGGGCAAGCAGGGGTGTGTATGTATATATGAAACCCATATTAGTCTTCTGATCTCAAAAATTTCCAAAATTGCCATAGCTAGGAAGCAGCACTTGGATGGAATGGTGTCATGGTTTTGGTTTCAGCCCAGCAGGTAACAAAGCACCATGCAGCTGCTTGCTCACTCCCCACCCCCTCCCCTGGCCACGTTGGGGTGAGGAGAAAATAGAAAGGCAGGCTCGTGGGTCGAGACAAGGACTGGGAGGGATCACTCCCCACTTATGGTCACGGGCAAAAGACAGGCTCAACTTGGGGAAGAAACAAAATCAATTTAATTGACTACAAATCAAATAAAGAACAAGGGTATTAGGAAGGAAAACCAAACCTCAGAACACCTTCCCCCCACCCCTCCCGCCTTCCCGGCTGAACTCCACTCCTGTTTCTCTCTCCCTCTTGCCCCCGGCGGCACAGGGGAACAGGGGATGGGGGTTTTGGGTCAGCTCGCCACAGTTTTGTCTCTGCCGCTCCTTTCCTCGTCAGGGGGACTACTCCTCACTCGTCCCCTGCTCCACCGTGGGGTCCCTCCCACGGGAGACAGTCCTTCACCAACTTCTCCAACGTGGGTCCTTTCCGCGGGCTGCAGTTCCTCACAAACTTCCCTGGCGCGGGTCCTTTCCGCGGGCTGCTCTCCAGTCTCACACTGCTCCAGCGCGGTTTTTACCATGGAGTTACGGCCATCTTCGGGAGCCTCCGCTCTACCGCTCACCCCCATTGGCTGCAGGGGGACAGCTTGCCCTCTCACCACAGGCTGCAGGGCCATCAGCCTCCTCAGGCGCCCCTCCTCCTCCTCCTTCTTCACTGACCTCAGTATTGGCAGAGGTGTTCCTCTCACGTTCCCCAACCCCCACACTACCGGTTCCCCTTCTTAAATATGTTCTCCCAGAGGCTCTACCACCGTCACTGCTGGGATTGGCCTGGGCCAGAGGCAGGTCCGACTCTTTGGAGCCAGGGGAGCTTCTAGCAGCTTCTTACAGGAGCCACTTCTACAGCCCCCTCCCCCACTACCAAAGAAAACCCATGCCACACAAACCTGTAACAGATGGCAAGATGGGAACTGCTTAAACTGGCACTACTCATGAAATGAATGTATGTAACCATGCCCAGTGTGTCATTTTTATTTTTTCCCCACCATCAAATGTACATCTCAAGAGGTGAGTCTTGACGTATGTTAGAGGTGTATGGTAGGGTGCTTCCACTGTGTTACCTAACTCCCATTCACATCATCAAAAATCTTTCCTTCTTTTTTTCCCACCTCTGGCCCTTTACCATACATGTATTTTCAATGATCCCAGTAAATAAGAATCTCCCAAAATTGTGTGAAAAGAAGATGTTATTTGTTGGCCTGAAGATAAAAATAACTCACTTGCATAGTTTGACCTGTAAAGTCTTACTCATACTGTTTCACTTGAATCATGATACTTAATGTGCAGGGAATGGTGAAAACAGTGATTGCTTTGTAAATGCAACGTCCTGAGGAAGACATAGCAATCTTAGGTGTACTGCTGCTCTGAAAATGATTTTTTTTTTTTTTTCATGGGGATATCAAAGTTTTCGTAGTACACATTTCATTTTTCAAGATGTGCATTTAAAAAATGTGCATGTATTACTGAGTACAGATTCTTATTTTTCAGATGCCTAGTGCTAAACTTGTTAGTCTACTTCATAAATAAAAAAGCATGTGGGAGATAATTGCCACTAAGGTATTCTTTGTGTTTATAAGGTGGGGGAAACTATGTATTTCTTCAGCTCTGTAGTACATAATGAAGAAATAACTAGATATACTTTGATCTGTACAGTTCTAGGCCACAGAGGGCTATACGTCTACTCCATTGCAAAGATGCTGCCCTGGTAAAAATCTGCATTATACCAATAAACTAGTAGAATTGGGTTTACATTTTGTTCTGTGTAGTGAAACAGGAATGTAGTAAAAGGGTGTTGTAATTACATTTGTTATTAAAATACTAGGTTTTTGTTGCTCTTGTGTATGGTTTGGTGGTGGGGTGTTTGGTTTTTGTTGTTTTTTAGTTTTCATTTGTAGTGTACTAATTCTGAAGTTTGTGTTCTTTGGAAGTACCCAAAGGTGTGGGGGCTTCCTGGGGGGGATGGGTTTTTTTTGTTTTTTTTTGTTTTTTTTTTTAATCATGGATACGGTTTTGCATCAGGGAAACATCTTTGCTCTGAATTAGAAGAAGGAATTCTGTGGGTGAGTGCTCCACAGGACTTAGCATCTCTGCCAAAATTCCTTCAGCTACCAAGTATCAATCAGAGCTTTTTATTTTTTCTTTCAGAACAAACAAAATCAGTGTTCTGAGTTGATGAGAGGTAGGCAAATAGCTTCCATATTCCTTTGCTAGATCTCCTAAAGCATCCAGCTGTCCAAAACAGGTATTTGGTGTAGATGTCTTACGTAGTTAGAATTAAGGGAATGCAAATTTGCAATCAATCTCAGTGCTAATTATGTGTGATTGTGTGTCATTGGGTAATTTGTGGTTTTCCCAATGTGCTGGCTGTTCAGCTTGTATATAAACATGTAGCCAGTTGAGGTGTGGCAGAAAGTCATGGAAGAATATCAGGGCTTTTCAGAATGGCCAGTTTCTCACGTTACTAGGGGCTTTCTCCTTATTTATAAAGGAGATGGTTTTCATTAGATTTGCCCTAGAAAGGAAGTACCAAGATTCTTAATCTCTGTCAAATGGAGCGTTACTCAGTTTTATATGTTACTATATAGAATCACAGAATCATAGAATCGTTTAGGTTGGAAAAGACCTTTAAGATCATCGAGTCCAACCATCAACCATGCCCACTAAACCATGTCATGAAGTGCCTTGTCTGCATGCTTCTCAAATGCCTCCAGGGATGATGACTCCACCACTGCCCTGGACAGCCTGTTCCAATTCCTGACAAACCTTTCAGTAAAGAAATTTTTCCTAATATCCAATCTAAACCTCCCCTGCTGCAACTTGAGGCCATTTCCTCTCATCCTATCACCAGCCACCTGACAGAAGAGACCAGCACCCACCTCACTACAACCTCCTTTCAGGTAGTTGTGGAGAGCGATAAGGTTTCCCCTGAGCCACCTTTCTCCAGGCTAAACAACCCCAGTTCCCTCAGCCGCTCCTCATAAGACTTGTGCTCGAGGCCCCTCACCAGCTTTGTTGCCCTTCTCTGAACACCCTCCAGCATCTCAATGTCTTTCCTGTAGTGAGGGGCCCAAAACTGACAACATATGTTTTATGTTGTGATATTTGTTTAGTTGCTTAGGTACATGCTCAAACACCATAGTGGTTGTGTTGAATTTTGTGATTTCAGTTTAGGAAGTCCTGACTTTGTTCAGTAATGTACAACCCTTCCTTTAAAAAAAGCTTCCTTTCCTATGTTATGTGTGTGCATTAAGTCTTGGATCACCAAGTCAGTCTGGAAGAATTGATGTTTATGTTGTACTTTTGAGACAAGAGAATTTGGTTGCTGCCTAAGAAATTCGTGCTGTCTTGTTGTGTCTGTGTCAGGTTTTTCACCTTTTGCACAATCACCTTTAGAGGACCAGGGACAGCTTTCGAGTAATGAGGAGACCTCCACAACAAACTAGTCCCAAATATTCCAATATCGGTGCCTAAAAATGGATCATATTTCAGCATCGGAATGGACATATTCTGTTAGAGTATTTCATGTGTCAACCTTTGCCTAAAGAACTAATGAAGTTAAGAAAAATGTTTTTTCTCCTTTACTTGGCATGTTTGCAGGATCTAGTTTCTGAGTAAATATTCTGTATTTAGAATGATGCATTTGTAACTATGCTTGATTTGAGGAATGTCTGACTTGTGTGCTTGACTTCTGCACACAGCTATTGAGACTTTGGGCAATTTTGGATGTGGATAAATGTTCAATTAGAACAAAGACTTGACTGGCTACATGGGTACCGTTAAAGATGCACAAAAGAACAAAGTCATGCCTTCACTGCTTTTCTGAGACACCAAAAACTATTTTGAGTATTGACACATTGGTCTTTTTCTTTTCACAATGTCTACTATTGTCTGTTAACTTGACTGTATGGATTTTTGATGTTTTATATTAGTTTAATGCCACAAAGCTTTTCAGCATTGTTTAGATGAAAGCTCTTACACAAGGTGAACTTGTACAGTGTGGTACTGTAAAACTGTTAAACCCTTTTAAGTTTCTTCAGAAACTCTGCCTGAACTCATGCTTCACAGTGTCTAAGAACTAAAGTCAAAGTGCTTAGTTAATTGTTCTTAAAAATTCTCCATCATGATCTATATAATTCTTTAATGGTGCTGTAGTTTAGCATTGCACAGGCATTGGTATCTGTCATGGTTTCGGTTTCAGCCCAGCAGGTAACAAAGCACCAGGAAGCCGCTCGCTCACTCCCCCACCCCCTCCCCTGGCCACGTTGGGATGAGGAGAAAATCCAAAGGCAGGCTTGTGGGTCAAGATAAGGCCTGGGAGGGATCACTCCCCACTTGTAGTCACGGGCGAAAGAGGCTCAACTTGGGAAAGAAACAAAAC
Source organism: Pandion haliaetus (assembly GCA_013401275.1). Classification (NCBI taxonomy): domain Eukaryota; kingdom Metazoa; phylum Chordata; class Aves; order Accipitriformes; family Pandionidae; genus Pandion; species Pandion haliaetus. Next base: position 36,370 of record VYZV01013243.1, on the reverse strand, counting down.
CAATTTAATTTACTACAAATCAAACCAAATCAAGGATATTAGGAAGTGAAAGCAAACCTCAGAACCCCTTCCCCCCACCCCTCCCACCTTCCCGGCTGAACTCCACTCCTGTTTCTCTCTCCCTCTTGCCCCCGGCGGCACAGGGGAACAGGGGATGGGGGTTTTGGGTCAGCTCGCCACAGTTTTGTCTCTGCCGCTCCTTTCCTCGTCAGGGGGACTACTCCTCACTCGTCCCCTGCTCCAC
>VYZV01013243.1:2750-36001 GCA_013401275.1 Pandion haliaetus | reverse complement strand
CCAGTGTGGTTTTTACCATGGAGTTACTGCCATCTTCGGGAGCCTCCGCTCCACCATTCACCTCCATGGGCTGCAGGGGGACAGCCTGCCGTCTCACCACAGGCCGCAGGGCCATCAGCCTCCTCAGGCGCCCCTCCTCCTCCTCCTTCTTCACTGACCTCAGTATTGGCAGAGGTGTTCCTCTCACGTTCCCCAACCCCCACACTGCCGGTTCCCCTTAAAGCTGTTCTCCCAGAGGCTCTACCACCGTCACTGCTGGGATCGGCCTGGTCCAGAGGCAGGTCCGACTCTTTGTAGCCGGGGGAGCTTCTAGCAACTTCTTACAGGAGCCACCTCTGCAGCCCCCTCCCCCACTACCAAAGAAAACCGCGCCACACAAACCCATAACAGTGTCTTAATTCACTAAGTCTCAGACCTGCCTCTGTGCATTTCTTCTACAGAGCCATGTCCAAACTGATGACTGCAACTTCATTTAGACTTTACAGTTTTTGAGGTTCTTGGCATATCAGTAATTTAACCTTCTATGATGCCTTGTGAGAGAACTTGCCATTCTTTCCCAAAGTCCTTTTTGGAAATAGTTCCTAGAGGGCAAGTAAACTTAAAGCACTTCTGGTAATGTCTTCTCACTTTTGTCTATTGTGAATGCTTTGAAGGCCTCTGTTTACCTGCACTGATGAAATGGTCTTGCATGGGTTGCACTTTGAGGTAGCAGAATGAGGATAAAAGAAAATTAACTTGGTGAAGGCTATTACAGCTTTTTTGGCAAGTGGGTCACAAGCTGCTGGCATGAAAGGATGTGAAAGATGGTAGATGCTGAGTTTTTTCATACAAGTTGGTGAGTGTTCAAATGGTGAGAATCAGTCACATCACCATTTAGACCTAGAACGATGGGCTTGTAAGCTCCATGGGAAGAGTACTGAATAACCTTCGTACAACTGAGAGAAGATCAGATCAAGCATATGGGGGAAGTGATACCAGCCTAGAGCTGGATGGTTATTGCCATTCCAGATGTCTTCTGTATCAGTAATTGATTAGTTTAGTGTTGGCAAACTGACTGTAGCTGTAGGTTTACATGAAGTACTAGCATCATTGCTTACAATTGGAAGTCTTCCTGATGTCCATCAGGTAAGAGCTGACATAGACATGGTTGCTGTCTTACACTGGGAATGTTGGTGTCATTCATGTTGCTGCTGCTTGTCCCTTAGAGGAGATTGTTATTACTGAAGATGTGAATGATCCTATTCATTCCTTTCTGGGGCCTTGCTTGACCTCAGGGGAAGCTGATGAACTCTGGCCTTGGTTGCAGAATTGGCTGGGGAGATCTGCCCTCTGCATGGCTCCTGTGAAGTTCTCAGTTCTGTCCTGGCAACCAGTAACTCTCTACTTGATGCTGACTAGGCCATGCTCCTTTTCTAATCTCTAATCTAGGTGCCATTTCAAAGATCTGCTCCTTACTGAGCTCACACCAGAGGGCGGCCAGAGCCTTGGCATGATCCTGTGGTGTGCTGGCAAGGGCTTAGGCTTAGCATCCACGTGCACCACTGGAGCAAGCCCTTGCTGCCTGTGGAGAAACAAGGCAAAAATCTCATCTGATCTAAACTGGATGCGCTGTCTTAGCTTAGCTGAAGTAATGTTGCTTTTCAGATCTTTATTTTATAGAGAAAGAAAGCCTTTCCAAAGGATTTACTGCTCTAGAATTGAAAAATGTAATCCCTCAGCTGATGGGGAATAATGGAGCTAGTGGTTTTACCGTATGTATAAAACCCATTCTATTATATGCTTTAGAACAATGGTTGGCAGGGGATAGATTTGAAGCATAACGATTTGGAGATAGCTTTATTACAGGAGTTTGCTTTAAAGAATACCCAAAGGAGGATGGTACCAGGTGGAGTGGTAGGAGTGGGAGTATGGCAGGATGAAATATGTGGAGGAATGATGAGTCCTTATAATTGCCTTTTTGATGATAGTGTAGCAATTTAGTAAATAATATTCACAGATAAATGACTCAAAACCATGCCAAAAAAACCTTAAGACAGTTTAATATTCTAGGAAAGGTTTTGTGTGATCTCTTGGGTGACTTACAAACAAATTAAAACCTACACTTAGCAAAAGGCACTCATAAATAGAGCTCCCCAAGCAAACACGTGTGTGATTATAGTAGACTTTAGTGATGGCTGTTATTGAAACTCCACTGAAATAAAACTTTGGACTGTTTAAAAAAGAAAAATATCTAGATTATATGAAAGATAAGTGTGTATTTACTTTTACAGAGCTTGGAAAGTACTGTATGGTCTGCTGAGGCAGCACTTCCATGTAAGCTGCAGCTGTATTAAATTGGCACCTCTGCAGTTTCACGTTTTTCTTTCACCCTGACTGCATAATTATACCCCATTTTGCATGCCAGTACTCAGCTGATCTCTTCATGAGTGGTTTGGGGCACTAAACTAGCAGAAATCTATTAACTTTTTTCCTTTTTGTGTGTGTCTATTTATTTATTTATTTTTGGCCTAGTACCCTGACCCAGCTTGCTGAGCTAGATGAATGCCATTACTGGCACAAGGACAGGGCAGGAATGCCTGCCCAGGACAGGGAAAGAATGACATGCGCGAGTGCCAAGACAGATCAAGGTAAACTGTCAGGAAATCACAGCCGTAGGAAAACAGCTGTTTAGAATCACATTTGATACTAATTAGGAAGGCAATTGTTGAAGGGGCAGAAGGAGGCTTGTGGTACAGCTAGTGTGATTGGGAAATGCTCAAATAAGTGCTGCTGTCACACACCCCAGTCAACTTCAGTTTGATGTCCTGCGTTTCTCAATATACAAAGACATGGGAAACACCACAAATAAAGTTGATTCTGCTTCAGTTCTTTCTGGCAACTGCTGCTAGATATGCTGAGGTTGGGCATTGGGCTCACACCAGGCTTTTCCAGCTAGAGGGTACGTATTATTTCAGGCAAGAGATGTGGTGCCTTTTTTTTTTTACATTGGTCAGTGAAGCTAGTATATATATTCTCTTCAGAGAGGCCTCTCCTTCACATTTACCTATGCAACTGTTTCTGAAAAAATACATTATTCTTTTGGTGCGGCCACACTTGTTTTGGGGATTTTTCTTCCCTTCTGATTACTAAGAGCAATTAAATGATTGGTTGAAATGAAATGTGAAAGAAATGCAACACAGAATGCTTTATATGCCTATAAATGTTTAAGATGCCTAGAAGTTGGTAATACTGGAATGGTTTTAGAGTTATAGATTTGGAATCACGGATTTCAGTGCTGGGTATATCATTCTCAATTCTTTCTTTTAGTTTCTTTTTTACGAATCTTAAACAGTTTCAAGCTCTTCACTTGAAGTTGTCTTTTGAACTTTGTGTTTTCCTCATACTTTCCAATTTTTTTCATCCTAGAAATCGGTCCGGTGACAATAACCACAGATCCCAAGAAATTTCAATTTGAACTCAGGGAACTTTATGTTCAGGTGAGTAACTTGTTTGTTCTTTATGTGATTCTAGCAAAGGCCCTGTTTCCTCCCTCTAATCTTTCCTCTTGTATTGGTATTTCTGCTACAATGCTTTATCAGGATGTAGGCCATTTATCTCTGTGACTTTACCTGCACAAACTATCATCTTCCTGTTCTCTGGTCATCCTAATTTATGATTATGATTAATTATTTTGTCTTAGTTTACATCACTGTGTGGGGACTCAGTTCAATAATGCAAGAAAGAATAGTTAGATAATGCTAACATTTATTCTGCATTTTAATTAGTCCTGCCACTTGCTCTCAGATGCTTTTATGAACTGTATTACTGTGTTCTGGAACTTATTTCCCATGAAAACCTCTCGTTAGCTTTAACTAATTTAGGTACAAAAGGACTGTATGACCCATCAAGTATTACTTAGGTACTGCCTTTACTGCCATGCATTACTTAGCACCTACTGATTCAAAGGCATCAGGCTGGCTCTGGTACTCTTGTCTTATGCAAACACTGTTGAATTGCTTCTGTAGCTGTGCTTAGGAGACAAGGAGCAGGTTTTGACCTAGCACACCAGTACATCTCCCTTGGTGAACTTTCCCTGGGTGAGAGTGAACCACAAATGACGTCTGGATCACCTGATGAAAAGACATGGAAGTATTGGAATGGAGTTACCCTTACTGAAAGAAAATATGATCCTATTGTCTTGTCTTTTAATCAAGAAAAATGCTTCTGACCTGCGGAGCACCTTGCTGGAGTCAGTAGTGCCAGACAGACTCTCCCTTATAAACTCACATGTGGTGTAATAAGATTGTTTGAAAGCCAATAGTGCTGGTTTGGGAAGAATAAGTAGTTTAAAAGTTGGCAGAAAGATTGAAACTCAGAGAAGACAGTAGTAAATTTTCATGGAGGCAGAAAATGCTAGCCGTTATGCTTTTCTCCTTCATGAGGAAACATAAACTTTAAAAATCCTTCCAGTCTTCACCTTTTGTTTTCTAAATAGCTATACTGGAAAATAATTGCAGCTGTTTCTAAAAGGCATATGATTTAGAGGAAGCTTTTGGGAATTTAGAACTCTTTATTTACAAGTAAGTTGTTTAAAAGTTACTAACAAATTTAAGATTTCTTTTTTTAATCCTGATTTGATTGCATATTTTGTAATTACTTTCAAGATGTGCTCATTCAGCTAAATTAAGACTTTCACTGACTTGTATTCATTCATTATATTGGTGAAAGGCCAAAATATAAATTAAAAAAGTGATTAGAACAGGACTGATATGTCATCTTGCAGTAGTTCTCCCAGAAAACATGAACTTTTCCTACATGTTTGTTACTAGTATTTTTCCTAGAAAGGCAGTTAAAAGATGCAAGAATGAATATTGTGGAGGTAGAGGAAATTTTAAGATAGGTTTATTTTGAAAAAGGGTGTAGAGCAAATATTCTCATTAATGAACAAAGCTAAAATTAAGGTGAACATAAATTATTTTAAGAAGTCTTGTGTATAAGACAGATCAAAATACGCTCTCCAGGAATACTGCAAAATTTGTCCTCCCTGGACATCAGGATAAGCCCAGCCCTTGTTTTCCAACAAAATTCATCTGGTCACAGAACAACTGGAGGGTCTGTACGTGACATTAGAAACAGGCTTTTGGGTGGCATTTGACATCAGGTAAAAATTAGTCTGTGTACATTTCACTGAACAAACTAGTCCCTGTTCCTTTTTACATTCAAAGTGATAAAAGAAGTATTCCTTTGACACCTCATAAGTTGATCCTATTTTGCCTATGTTTCTTCTGTAGTTAACTGTGAATCATTCTTATGGACAACATGACAATAACTTGGACTTGGTAGCAGTGGCTTCTCATTGTCTTCTTTTTTTTTCTGAGTTATGAGAATACACAAAAAACTTTGCTTATTAAATACTGTTTTCACAATGGATAATTACTTGTATTAGCCATATACTTAAGTCCTGTCTATATAAAAAAACTTTTAAAGTTATATTCAAATATTTTGAGTGTTACATGATCCTGTGATATAGGTGCCAATACACTTGCATCAACAGTTATGAAAAGGCCTTACTTGAGTATTTCTCAGTGTAAAAATTACAACTTAATGAAAGTAGTATTCTGTAAGAGTTGTTGATAACACTTTTAAAATCTGATACTAAATTATCCATTTGTAAGTGGATACAATGTCATTTAAGGAAATAGTTATATAGATACTAAATTTAGACATAAGAAATGTCAATAGTGCAGATGGCTGGAGCTAAGAACCTACATTTCTGTATGCCTGTCCAAACAAAACGGAAAGTGAGACTTGCTGAGCTTTACTCACATCTGTCTTTCCAGAAAACTTCACAAAGTAATTGTAACCATATTTAATTGCAATTTGGAGAGAAAGGCAGGAAACACTTAAAGGAAAATTTTCTTTTTAAATAAAGCTAATACATTTCTGTTTCATAGTTCTACCTAGCTGCCTTTTGAGACTACCCCTCTTTGAAGTTATGAGAATAAAAAAGTTTGTGCTTGTTCTCAGAATAACCATTTAGCTCAGCAGTGCTTTTCCTATTATATGTGGAAAGTAGACGCTGCCATATAAAATACTACAGGAGATAATAATCAAGTAGACTTGAAGTGGGAATACAGATTTTCTTGTTCCAGGTAGGTGTCTGTAGAAACTAGCTATTATCTTGATTTTGCCTACAAATTAAAGCTTTACGTGGAAGCATCTTTTGCTGAGTATGATATTCACTTTGCAAAAGCAGGAAAGAAATAACTTGAATATACTGATCTGTCCCATAGGATTGTATAAGGATTGCCAAGATAAAGTTCTGACGCGTCAAAAATGTTTTTTGAGAATTATCTGTTGAATTTCAGGCTGTCTGGAGCCTACCACTTTTCCCATAAAAGTAAGACCACATTTAGAAAGGACTGACTTAGAAAAAAAGAACAAAGGCAATGTACCTATTCTTTAACACAGATGAGAATTTTGATATTCTTGCTTTGAAATGGGATTAAAGGTACTGGTAGATTAAAAATTCTTACTGACATGAACATTTCATTGGGGACAGCTGAAATTCTTAAGGACTGGGGTACTGTGGGAGCCAAGGCTTTTTCTGGTTTATGTGTCTGTGTGAATGTTTAAACCTCAAAACATGTTTTTTTGATGGTATCTCAAGAATTAAAAACAGATGCAACAATTGCATTGTCTTTTTTTCTTCTTCCTTGCCAGCATGTGGAGATTTGTATATAAGTGTGTGTGAAGGCATGTTGATTGTAGAAATAAAATAAGTAACTTTTATATTTAATCTTGAAAGTACAGAGATCTGTTGCTGTTTACAGGGGCAGGTTTTACAGTTCATATTCAGCTCTTTGGAAACTTCTGCCTTCAATATGCCAAGTTAGGTTTTATGTAAGTTAAAGTGAACTTTTCTTTAAACAGTGTTTTCCTCTAATTCTTAATTTAGGAAGAGAAACTGATCCTTTCATGTAAAGTTAAATAAAGGCATACTTTGAAGCATTTTGATTGATGAGATGGTCTGAAAAAATCTCCAGTTACACAGCTGTCTACTTAGCAATACCAGATCACTGGGAACACATCACCTGTAGCCCCTCTGCTGAGCTCCCTGCACTGGCTGCCCCGTAGTGTGAAGTCTAGGTCAAGTTCTTGCTGTTGTGGTATCTAAAGGCCCTCCTGGAGTTCAGCACTGCTTGGCTGAGGTCATTTCCCATCTGCGTCTATGACCATGACCTCCCATGACTGCTGCATACTACTGGAGCAATTAAATTGTCAGCCAGTAAGGAAGCATGTGAGTATAGGAAATGGAGCTGTCGCAAGAGCTGGAGCTAAACAAAACATGGTGCTCCCAGAAAAGATAAGAGTGACCATGACACCAACCATTTACAGGGCTAGCCACAACCCTTCCTTTGACTTCATTTTCCCTAAGGAATTGTTGCAGTTGCTGCTTGTGAGTGTGAGTCTGTGACAGCACTCTGCAGAAACCATACAATACTTAGGATAAAAAAAGTGAATAAATTGTTAGAATTTGAGAAAGCATCTGTCTTAAATATCCCAAAAGAAAGTAACTTATTTGTCATGTTCCTTCTCCTCAGAAAAATGTTTTGTTTTTCTTCTTATTGTGAGCAGGGTGGTGGAGACTGTCCGGAGATGAGCATCGGGGCAATAAAGATCGCTCTAGAAATTTCTCTTCCTGGTTCATTCATCTATGTATTTACTGATGCACGGTCCAAAGATTATAGACTTACCCATGAAGTACTTCAACTCATTCAGCAGAAACAGTCACAGGTACAGAGGGGATTTACATTGAGCTGGTTTATGTATTTAATGCCCTGTTTTCTCAATGTTGAAGGGTAAAATTCTTCTATGTGAGACTCAGTGAAATCTTTTTACAGAAGGGACCATAATACTGCCATTCTAGGGAACTTTCTTTTTTAAATAGAGAGTTAACTGATCTGGTTAACAGAAAACATAAAGGAGTATTCCTTTTAAAGTTGTGAATTAAATAGTGCAAGTGAACCTTCTGCCAGTGTGTGTATTCTTTGTCAGCTTACTACTTACATGGATGTTTTAGTATTGGTTCTGAAACAAGTATTCTGTGAAGTACAAGTGCTGATAGATGAATACCATTTCTAAAGTGATTCTTGGCTGTTCCTTTCTTCATTGCTTTTTCTATCAGTAGCGAGTACAATATGGCTGTTTTTCATGCAAAGTAATATGAACCCATGCCAGGTGATATGATTCTTTTGTTGTCATGCCTTAATGCTGTCTTTGCAATGTTTTCCTAAAGTTTGCACCATGTGCCAATTGATTTTTTTGTTTTGTTTTGTTTTTTTTTTTTTTAAATACAGGTAGTATTTGTGCTGACTGGAGACTGTGATGACAGGGATCATATTGGTTACAAGGTTTATGAAGAAATTGCCTCAACGAGTTCTGGTCAAGTTTTTCACTTGGACAAAAAACAAGTTAATGAGGTAATTTTGCTTGAATTCTGCAATATATATGTAGAAAACAAGGCAGGCTTATACTCTTAAATCTTTAAATGACCTGATTGTGGGTTAGGGAGCATAAGGGGAAATTAAAAATGTTGTACTGTTGGTATGTGGACTCTGTTCCACCTTTTTCCATCTGCTATATCAGGATACATCTCTGCGACTTTTATTTATGTTAGGGAAGTGGGAACTGCCATATCTAAACAGAACCTCCCCTGCTTCCCTCCACCTGTGCCAGAAGACTTCCAGGAGGAGAGCCTTTAAAATAAAGAGTAGTTTGGTGCTCTGACTAGCCCAGTGGCTTTAGTGCTCTGAATTAGAGTGCAGTATCATCTTTAAATGAGCATTTTGTTAGCAAGCAAGGGATTTTTAGTAAGCCTGAACAAAAATGTTCTTCACGTTATGGACAGATGGGTGTAAGCTAGCAGTTTTACATTGTTCACAAGGTAACTGGTAATTTCCTAACTGAGGTTAATGTTTCAATATTTTTGATAGCTCTGCTGACCTGGTAATAGTGATTGCTGACTGCCGCGGCTTCAGCCCAGCCGGTAACAAAGCACCAGGAAGCCTCTCGCTCACTCCCCCACCCCCTCCCCTGGCCACGTTGGGATGAGGAGAAAATCCAAAGGCAGGCTCGTGGCTCGAGACAAGGACTGGGAGGGATCACTCCCCACTTATGGTCACGGGCGAAAGACAGGCTCAACTTGGGGAAGAAACAAAACCAATTTAATTGACTACAAATCAAATCAAAAACAAGGATATTAGGAAGGAAAACCAAACCTCAGAACACCTTCCCCCCACCCCTCCCGCCTTCCCGGCTGAACTCCACTTCCGTTTCTCTCTCCCTCCTGCCCCCGGCGGCACAGGGGAACAGGGGATGGGGGTTTTGTGTCAGCTCGGCACACATTATCTCTGCCGCTCCTTTCCTCCTCAGGGGAACTACTCCTCCCTGGTCCCCTGCTCCACCGTGGGGTCCCTCCCACGGGAGACAGTCCTTCACCAACTTCTCCAACGTGGTTCCTTTCCATGTTCTGCAGTTCCTCACAAACTTCCCTGGCGCGGGTCCTTTCCGCGGGCTGCTCTCCAGTCTCACACTGCTCCAGCGCGGTTTTTACCACGGAGTCATGGCCATCTTCGGGAGCCTCCGCTCCACCGTTCACCTCCATGGGCTGCAGGGCCATGAGTCTCCTCAGGCGCCCCTCCTCCCCTTCCTTCTCCAGTGACCTTGGTATTTGCAGAGGGGTTCCTCTCACGTTCCAATCCCACTACTCCTTGCAGGTTCCCCTTCTTAAATATGTTCTCCCAGAGGCGCTACCACTGTCACTGACTGGGTCGGCCTGGGCCAGAGGCGGGTCCAACTTGGAGCCGGGGGAGCTTCCAGTAGCTTCTTACAGGAGCCACCTCTGCAGCCCCGTCCTGCACTACCAAAAAAACCCCCGCGCCACACAAACCCATAACACTGACTTACAGCCTTTAAGGACTATTTTCTTTGAAATCTCCAGTGAGTCTTAGGCAGAAATGAAATTTCAATAGTGCATGGGAAAATAATCTGGAGAGATGCAATTACATGTTAGTTATCTGGGGAGCTGGAATTGTTTATAAATGATGTAAATGTTTTCCTTTGACTTCCTGGTATAGGCAAAAACTAGATGAGTTTTTTTAATTTAAAAACTACTTCAGTTTGTTCCTTTTTCTTTCTTTCCTAGAATGTGGACAATGACAAATGTTGGAAATAAATTGCAGTTTTCTACTGTTGTTGCCTAGAAAAACTGAAGTTCTTATTGAGGATGTTAGGTTAAAAGTCAGAAGAAAAGAAATTAGCCATTGGGATTGTGCAGTTCCTGACCTGCATTTTGCTATTATTTGCCTATGAAGGGTAAAACTTCTCTCTGTGAGACTCCATGAAATCCCTTTATACAGAAGGGATTGTGATACTGCCAGTGCAAAATGCTCTTTGACAGGACTGAAGTTTTAGGATAAAGTTTTTGTTTGATTGTTTTGGTTTTGTTTTCTTCTGCTTTTGGGAGGTAGAAGTGAGGAGAAAAAGCCACTTGTAAGTGCTAGGCAACACCATGTTCTTAAGTAGAGCTGCATGCACTGTTTTGTCAGCTGCCTGTCTTTTCTTTCAAACTTCTTGGCACTTTTCCATTTCTAATACCAGCTTTTGCTTGAATCGTTAGTCTGTCTGAATTTTGAATAAGGTTTTAAGCAGGGGGTTTCAGTAGCCACTTTTACCTCCTTCTTGCTTCATCTCAGCATTTCCTTTGAGCAACAAGGAATGGGCATCAACAAGTGATGATATCAGTAGGTGCTATTCTTGCAGGGTCTTTTTTGAGGGGAAGGGAAGACTACATTGCTTTATATAATTGTATCTCCTTTCAGTGGCCATAGGCTGTAAGAGATAGCCTAGGTAAAAAAAAAAAAAGCTCTAAATCACTTCCAGAAGTTTTCAACAATAACTGCTGAACAATTTGCATTAAAACCAAACCCAAAAGACTCTAAAATAATTTTAGTGATCACTGACCTTACATAAAACTGCATCTGGGCTTAGAGACTGTGAAAATGAGTTTACCAAAACACTGTCATCCCAAATAAAACCTTCACTGCAGATTTCAGTTCTGGATCAGAAATCCTATTTTCAAGGAGCGTATCTGCCAATGAGTGGATGCAAATGAACAGGAGATGTAGTAGTAATCTGCATCAGCTGTTTATGATATATCCTTCAGGCAAGATTCAACAGAAATAAAACTTGCCCTCCTTTTTATCTGAGTAGTCAATGATGTGTAAAGAATGAAGTTTATAAATGCTAAAACATATTCACCATTTTGGGCCTAGAGACAGCTGATGCTAAATTGTAGATTAGGAAAGAGCTACACAGTCACTGACTGAATACTATGCCAAACCAATGTCTTGTTTTGTTAAAACATTTTTGATTGTTCTGCCCCCAAAAAACCCAAACAAAACTATTTTTAGTGTATAAAGTTACAAACCATTACTCTTATGCTTGCCCTTTGTGCATTAAGTGGAGAATGAAGCAATATTATAAGCTAGCTACAAGGAAACACAACAAAACAATACTTGATACTTATCCAATTCTTGTGTTATTGAGAAGACTAAGAAAACTTATTGCTCTTTTTCACTTCTGAAAAATACGTTATGGTCTCGAATACTACTATTAACTTGGTCAAAATTGTTGTCAATTGACAAAGTTGTGTTGGGTTCAGTCCAGTGATGCGCTTTGTGAAATATGTAAGTATCTCCACTTATTTGCTGAATGAAACTCCTCAAACAGTATGAGAGGAAGGTAATATTTTGACAAATTTGCAACAGTTTCTATGCATTAAATTAATAAGAATATTCTTAAACTCCAGAGCACAAGTTGTATTTTTATTATCTAAAATTCTTCTAGATTTTTCCTTTATTTGGGTTATTGGGTGTACCATCATCTCCAGAGGTAACTGTACTCAAAACCCATGACAGGTTTCTAATAGTAAGAGATGAAATATGGTTTTGTCATATTTGGAAAAATTTGATTAATTATCTGATTCCAGGTCTGTAAGAGAGAAAAAGTATTTTGTGATCAGAGTCCTTAAAAGGGAAAGCTTTACTCTTCAAATTTTGGTTTTGAAGTTCTATTAGCAATTTGTAAATACTACCATACTTAACTACAAATTAAGTGGTCTTCACTTTGAAATTTTTCAAACTGCTTTCTGGTTTTGAGATTTTTATCCTATTGAATCAGTTCTAAAATGAATGTCCATCCATTCGAAAGAATGGTAGCATTCTCATTTTGCCTCCAAAGTCTTGGAAAGGTTATTATGCTTGTTCTGTCAAAGCATTTAAGTCCTGATCTTGAAAGGTGTTTCTTTAGGGTGAGATTTCCTTGGCTGCAGTGAGGTTGTGTGGCTGCTTTTGTAGGCTCAGGGCTTAATTTACAATTGCTCAAAATTAAAATGCATTGAGAATACTCAGCAAACATAGAATCATAGAGTCGTTTAGGTTGGAAAAGACCTTTAAGATCATCGAGTCCAACCATCAACCATGCCCACTAAACCATGTCCTGAAGTGCCTTGTCTACATGCTTTTTGAATACCTCCAGGGATGATGACTCCACCACTTCCCTAGGCAGCCTGTTCCNGGTAGTTGTGGAGAGCGATAAGGTTTCCCCTGAGCCTCCTTTTCTCCAGGCTAAACAACCCCAGTTCCCTCAGCCGCTCCTCATAAGACTTGTGCTCGAGGCCCCTCACCAGCTTCGTTGCCCTTCTGTGAACACGCTCCAGCATCTCAATGTCTTTCCTGTAGTGAGGGGCCCAAAACTGAACATGGTACTCAGGGTGCGGCCTCACCAGTGCCGAGTACAGGGGAATGATCACTTCCCTGCTCCTGCTGGCCACACTGTTTCTGATACAGGCCAGGATGCTGATGGCCTTCTTGGCCACCTGAGCACACTGCTGGCTCATATTTAGCCAACTGTCAACCAGCACCCCCAGGTCCTTTTCTGCTGGGCAGCTTTCCAGCCACTCTTCCCCAAGCCTGTAGCATTGCATGGGGTTGTTGTGACCAAAGTGCAGGACCCGGCACTTGGCCTTGTTGAACCTCATACAATTGACCTTGGCCCAACGATCCAGCCTGTCCAGATCCCTCTGTAGAGCCTTCTTACCCTCGAGCAAATCAACCCTCCTTCCCAACTTGTTGTTGTCTGCAAACTTACTGAGGGTGCACAACATGGGTTAAGTTCATCTGTTAAGAACACATTCTGTATTTTCATAACCATATCCAGTTTTACTTGTATCTTTCCAGAAGGTACTAATTTTGACTTGAACTGAAGTTATATTACACCACACTTACTTACTCCCCTCATAATGGAATACTTTAAGGAAATTCCTGTAAGTGATTCTGATGCCCAAAGGTTTGTACTGATGCCAGAACTGGTGTTAAGATGAACAGTGATGATCAGCAGAGTATGAATTTGGTACAGCTTAAAAACAGTGCAGATTAATTAGTCATCAGATCATGCCTCCAGATCATTTTGATTATTTGTGGTAAAAATGAGTCATTACTGTGTCTGAACTGGACTGATCAGTATGGCTAAAGCTGGGACTTCACAAGAACTGAGCTAGTGAGTGGTAGTTTTCCATTTCTTTAGTATTGAAACACTTACTTGATTTTTCTTATTCTAACCTTCCTGCAAGAAGGGAAAATTTTCCCTGGGCTGCTTAGAAATACAGCTTTCTTACTGATTTTTTAAAATAAGTAGAAATGTATGTTCCATATACAGAATGTTGATGGGAGGAGAACTGAGAATGACTAAAGGAGATTGGAGACATGGTGTCGACTTCGGTAGAAAAAGGGGGTGTGGTTGAGTGACTTGAAAGTTGGATGAGACTAGATTAAAAAAAAAAAAAAGTCTGGAACTTGGGTGAGAAGCCTCTGAATAAAAGCAATGATGTAAATGAGAGAAGATTGGGAGGGGACTGAAGAGAGGGATAGTACGAGACTAGTAACAGAATATGTTAAAAGGAATGGTGCAAAAGGGGTCATTCTTGTGGGGAAGGTGCAGAAGGCTAATATCTGTAAGATCATGTGGATCTGGAATGGAGTCCAGTACACTTCACACATGAATGCTTTGCTGTGAACAGAAGTCTCAAACTCACTGGAAAAGCATCCTATTTCTCCTGGCTGTTAGTCCTCACAGAGGATGGCAACCCAGGACTTGGGCCTACACAGCTCAGTTTAGTATTAAAGGTCTGTAGTGTGTATGATCCAAGCATATGTTTGGATGACATTACATGAGGAAGCTATTTTAAAGTTTGTTTTACTTTGTTAAAAATGTAAAAGGTCCTTCCATTGCTTTACAAGAATAATATGAAGGTGACAAAGTCAAAAGCTCAAAATTACAGCTTAGAATTAAGGTTTCCTGTATAGCCCTGTTTCTTGCGTTCTCTCCTCCTTCTGTCCCGCTGTGGTTTAAGCCCAGCCAGCAACAAAGCACTACAAAGCCGCTCACTCACTCATCCCCCAGCCCTGGTGGGATGAGGAGGAGAAAACTAAACTAGAAACTTGTGGGTCGAGACAAAGACAGGGAGGGACCACTTACCAATTATGGTCATGGGCAAAAACCAGACTCAACTTCAGGGAAAAAACGAAATCGATTTCACTTACTACCAATCAAATCAAAACAAGGATAATGAGAAATAAAACCAAATCTTAAAACACCTTCCCCTCACCTCTCCCTTCTTCCCAGACACAGCTCGCCTCCCATTTTCTCCATCTCCTCCCCCCCAGTGGTGCAGGGGGATGGGGAATGGGGCTTGGGGTCAGTTCATCACATGTTGTCTCTGCTGCTCCTTCCTCCTCAGGGGCCGGAATCCTCACNTCCTCCTCAGGGGCAGGACTCCTCACTCTTCCCATGCTCTGGCATGGGGTCCCTCCCACAAGAGACAGTCCTCCACGAACTTCTCCAGCATGAGTGCTTCCCACAGGCTGCAGTTCTTCACAAAGTGCTCCAGCGTGGGTCCTTTCTGCAGGCTGCAGTCCTTCAGGCACAGCCTGCTCCAGCGCGGGCTTTTCCATGGAGTCACAGCCATCTTCAGGGGCATCCAACTGCTCCAGCATGAGGTCCTCCACAGGCTGCAGGTGGGGATCTGCTTCCCTGCTCACCTCCATGGGCTGCAGGGGTACAGCCTGCACTATTACCATGGGCTGCAGGGGCATCCCCTCCTCCGGTGCACTTCCCCCCCTTCCTTCTTCACTGACCTCAGTATCTGCACAGGGGTTTCTCTCACATTCCAATCTCTGCCCCCACTGCAGGTTCCCCTTCTTAAATGTGTTCTCCCAGAGGCACTACCACTGTTGCCAATGGGCTCAGCTTTGGCCAGAGGCAGGTTTAACTTGGAGCCCGGGGAGCTTCTGGCAGCTTCCTACAGGAGCCACCCCTATAGCCCCTCCCTGCTACCAAAACCCCAGCACACAAACCCAAACCACATCCCAAACAGTCATTATCTATTTTTATTTCCATTTCCAGAAAAAGAAGGAATGGTTCCACAGGAGAGGCAGCTGAATGCTGCCTTGGAGAGTATACTTCTACTCTGAAGATATGTATTGTACAGTGAATGCCAAACAAGGAAGGAAAAAAAAAAGTTACAGCTGTCCTCTCTCTGTTTTATATGGAACTTGGATTCTCTGGAAGAAATAAACTGTGATCGTGTACATGAGGACTATCATAAAGCAGCGGCAAAAGGATGTTTTAAACACAGTTGAAAGCAGGCAGGCTTAATTCTTGTTTCCTAACTTTGAAGAGCCTGAGATTCAACACTAATAAACTTTTCAGTCATGTGTGTTTTATACATGTAATTATATATATAATTTATGATTTATTTTCATAGCATAATTTTCACATGCACTCAGTCATATTTTTAGATGTGCTTTTAAAAGCATTCTTAGAATATTTTTTCTCTTTGGGTGAAAGTATGAACCTATATATATACTTAAGCAATGAAACAGTTAACTTCAAGTCCTGTTGGTTTGACTGTTTGAGAAATATTCTTGAGACCCAGAATAAACAAATGGGAATAGAGACGGTGCTCCATAGATTTCCAGGTTTCAGTATGCATTCCAAGAACTGACCGGACAGCAGGGCTGGTTGCAAGAGCAAATTCTCTGGTGAAGTGTTATAAATTATTTCTGTATTTACCCTTCCCCCTCTAATAATATTCATCAAGTCACATTTTGGCAGAACAACAAAAGCTGCTGTTGTTTTGTGGGCTTTCTGTAAGGGTCCCAAAGGAGGAAAAAAGAAAAACCAAACTACTTCCAAACCACTGTTACAGCAGTATTGCAAACCTCTTTGGAATGACAGGATTGGGAAATGGATCTCCCAGAATTGTCTGTTGAACTTTGGGGAAAAATTTAACTATACAAGCAAGTTACTGCCAGACTTAAGACAGCTGGGTCATTCTGTTGTCTTCCATTTTAATTTTTGAACTTGAAAAACTCTCAAAAACTGAAGTCAGGTTCCACTCTGAATTCAAGATCCTTACTCGCTCTCAGTAGCTTCTACTTCTGATATATACTTGTGTTAAAAACAAAGGTGTTCTTGCTTTCTTTTTTCTGAAATGGCAGTTGCACAACATAATTCTTCCCTGGAATGATGTGTTTCATTTTAAGGGCATTTTCTGCTATAAGAGAACTCCTAAGTAGCCTTAGGGTCATCAGCCAGCCTGCATACAATTAATAAACTGGAATTTTAGCTAAGGTTTACAGCAGTTGCTGTAGAATGTAAGTACTTCATTGCTGTATCTGTTTGTGTAACACTCCTGTGAGATAGAAATGTATTGTTGTGCCCCTTTTGGTTAAGGAGCATAAAGAGATTAAGTTGGTGTTACATTAGTCACAACTTGGCAGTTATGCAACGTAATTGCACAAACTAAAAATACAAGAATGAGGACATAACCCTTGTCAACTTAGGCAATGTATAATTATAGGAACTGGAGTCTCTAAAAAAAAAAATCTAAAAATCATACTCTATATAAACTAGATCAGTATGTATTTATATAAGGAAATAAATTTCCATATGCCTAAGGTCAGACATAGTTGGCATAACGTGTGCTTAAGAGCCCATGCCTAATGTTTAGTGTTGGTTGGACTTCCCTGAAGATCTTGAGCCAGCCCTACTTTACTTTGTATTCACAATAGGTCAAAATATAAAATGTGTATGCATGCTCTTCAGAAATGTTACACATTTCTGTAGCCCTACTCTTCCTTCATAGATTTCAAAAGTGGAAGGAGATGCAAACTCTTCTTAAGCTTGGTTGGGGTTTTTTTTCTCAATGTAACAAATGGTAGGAGCTACAGAAGTAGGAGGTACTTCTTTTAGAATCCTGGCAGTGATTTGAATTCATGTCCTCATCTGAATACCTAGCTGTTGGAATGAAAGAAGACAGATCAAACTCCCATTGAAGGTATACTGGGTGCAAGAGTTCAATCCACTAACCACTACCTCCTTTGGAAAAACCTATGCTGACTGGTCCCTGTCACCTTCCAATTCATGTGCCCAGAAAGATAAGGAAAGATAACAGAATTGTGTGTCATTAGTACTAAAAGATAATCATAACCAGAAGAACCTCATGATGCGCTTCAGGAGCAGATAAATGTTCTCATGCTGTCAGATATGCAGATGGAAACCTAGTATCCTTGAAATTCATGTTATACATCTGAGATGAAACTATGACAATAGTTGTCTTTTTGTTTTACATCTCTATTGTATAAGCTAAATTATCAAATGATAGCAGATGAGTAAAGGTGTCTAGAAGGCTCTTGCATGGTGGAAGACTCTTTTCATTAAGAAAGGAAAACCAACCTGGGGAAAAATTTAAAAAAGAAGTTTGAGCTCAATCTCTGTTCTGGACTCAGATTGGATCTTAGTAAATGTTCAAATATTTTTACATCCTCAGAGTTTGTTTTCATTGCCTGCAAATTATCTAGTTCCAGCAGGGACCACAAAACTTAGTGTGTACTCACCCATCCAGCTGAAAATTCCCTTAATTTAAGCTCAGCTGGTTTAAATTGATCTAAAAATCTAAGGTTGAGGGTTTTTTTGTTTTTCTTTGAAGCTGACATTTTGAAGCCTTCTGAAAGGAAAGGAATGTTAAAATAGATTGGGGTATTGTTCCTTTTTTTTTTTTCTCTTCGTCAGTGTGTGTTACTGCTTTAAAGAAATGAGATTAACTGTGTTAAGTTCATGTTTATATACTAACTCAAACCCTAAATTGGTCTAGTGGATTTGGATAGTTTTTGAATGAATGTTCTTATTTGTAAAATGAGAGTCAAAGATGGGAGCAGAGGGAGGAGGGGGGGAGATGGAGGAAAAAGTTACCTTCACTTCTCTTGGAAGGAGAACATAGCTAATTCTCTATGTTGAAATTTCTTAAGGAATCTAGTGATACCCCTTTTGGTGGTCTTCAGTTACGTCAATACTATTTTTTTTTGTTGAGCACTGGTAGCTGTGTGTTCAAAGTGTTCTGTCTCAGGCATGTGATCTCTCTTTGACTTTGTTAAAAAGTAGTTTTATTGACAGACTTTCCCAGCTGCACTGAGAAATGCCATAAGGAATCACATTCAGTATGCAACTCCGGAAATCAATCAAATCGTGGTGATTTACAACTTCTGAAATGTGTAATCTTGTGAATGCATACAAATTTATTTCTGTTTTCATACAGGCATCTGGATTATGTAGTGGTAGTTCAGTTGCACTTTGACAAAGCAGTGTGGAAGCTAACCCCTTGGACCGTTGTTTTCCATTAACTGACTCAGTGAGACGGCTAAATACGTGCCCTTCAGGTTAGATTTTTGACCTGATTTGATTGTGTACCAATAAACTATTTACTGGATTTTATCAGGGAGGCTTAGCTCCCATTTCTGGTCGGATGTATCCTTACCTTGACAAAAACCAGCCTGGTCACGTGCAGTGAACCCTATGCTGGATTGTCTCAACAAAGAAACCAAAACCTAAGGAGTTGGTTCCCTTCCACACCCAAAAATACTTGATGCCTGGTCTCTGCAGAACATGCCCAATAGGTGCTCACAGTCTGTGATTTGAAGAAAAGTGGCCCAGCGGAAGCTGAAACCAGACTTTTTATGCCAGATATGTTTCTTCTGTCAAAGACCAGCAACTTTCCTTAAAAGGATCAGAGTAGCATCACAGTTGCAAGTATACTGGTTGGTTCAGCAGTGGACCTGTGAGGAGCTGGGGTGCAAGACAGGCTCTTCTTTTCCTAATGCTATTTGAATTGGTGCTGGTATTTTTGTGGCAAAGTGTTGCTGAATTGACTTTATGGTTAACTGAAATTACTTTTTTGTCGTTGACGGGGGAAAGGGGTAGAAGAAGATTGGATTCACTTCACTTTCTTTACTGAAAATTCCTTTTCTAATTTCAAAGTGTTGTTTATTCTCTTAAAGTACACTAGACTGCAGCGCATCATTAAATAACTGTTGCTTGTGTTTCCAGTGATAGGCTACAAGGCCTCATATAATTTACCTTTGAAGGAAAGTGAGCTTTTGGAACAATTTCCATGGCTCAGCTCTCCTG
Organism: Pandion haliaetus; assembly: GCA_013401275.1. Classification (NCBI taxonomy): domain Eukaryota; kingdom Metazoa; phylum Chordata; class Aves; order Accipitriformes; family Pandionidae; genus Pandion; species Pandion haliaetus. Next base: position 16,435 of record VYZV01013243.1, on the reverse strand, counting down.
AATGCCAAAAACGCTATGTGGGGCTCATAAAAGTATTTGTTTTGATTAGATATTTTCTTTGAAATGAATGGTTGCATGCTGATAAACTTCCTAGTGGAGAGCCTTCCCGCTTGTCTCTGAAGTTTGTAGAAGTAACATGGTCCTGCAGTGGCTTGAAGTGAACTATGCTGTGTGAAAGCGAGATTTGTTGTAAAGGATATTAATATGATGTAGTAGACTAAGAGATGTAATTAGGAAAAAAAACCACAACAAACACAAAAAAAGTTTTAAAGCTGGAAGAACCTGTCTTAAATTCTTTTGCTGAAGTTGTGTGCTATGGAGTTTTGGTGACTGTGATTTAAGACATTTTCCCCCTCTTTAGGTTGTTTTCAATCCATATCCTTTCAATGATCTGGCTTGCAGCATGACCCCAGAAACATGTAAGCAGGGGCGGTGAACTTTAGGAAGAATGAGCAGTGGCAAGGAGGGAAGAGAGAGAGGAGTTCTTTATGTTGATTTCACTTCAGAAAAAATTCCTTTGTGTCCCTGTACTCGTAAACTACAACATATGAAAAACAACATATAAAACCTGAGCACCCCAAGGAAGTAACTAACAGCAAGATGATAATTTGGCTCCAGGTGCATTTTATAATCACTGTGACTGCTGTTAGGCATTGTTTTATACCCTTTGGTGAGAACTGCTGGAATAGTGTTATTGCCAGTACTCTGATTTTAAGATGCATTTTTCTTGTTGCAGTTGCTGTCAAAGGTCAACAAAGTGCTTTGGGATCACTGAGCTCATGTATGCTTTCAATTAGTAATTTTATACTTATAACAAACTTAAATCCCTTCTCATTCAATGCAGGAATGGCTTAGAGCAATCTTGAACCACTATCTTGTATTGGTTTATAATGTGGAGAGGTGGTTTGTAAGCTTTAGTAGTGCTTAAAGATTGACATGGGTAGAATTGCATGTTCTTTCCATCTGTGTTTTCTATTCTAGCTTATTTTCACTGTAAAATAATGGTTTCAATAGAAAACTGAACTAATTATAGAGAATCTTTTCTCATGAGGCTAGAGTATGAGAGTGAGCTAAGCTGCTGAAGGCTTGGACCTTCTAACTCTTTCCAACCATGAGTAGTAAACACAGAACTGGTCTGGGAGTGCTGGATGAGTGGGCTGCCATCTCCACCCTGCCGGCTGCTGTGCTTGCTGCTCAGGAAGAGGCATGTCAGGTTGATGGTCATGAGTTGGGGATGAGGTAGTGATGACTAGAAGACCCCCAAAATGTGTCATGGGAGCTATAACTGTTACCTAGTTTTGTTGTTTTAAAGAAAAAAAGTAATTTGGAAATAACAATTTCCCCCGCCGTTGTATCTATGTTACAATGTCATTTTACCAAATTTTCAGGTATGTATTATTAACTCTTCTGAGGTTAAGAAAGAATTTTGTGTATCAATACCAATGTGATTCCAATTCTTTATATATATTGGCAAAGCTCCTGCAATGATGCTTTACCTTGTGACTTGATATATTTTGCATAAGTCTTTTGAAATGAGTTTAAGCTAGACTTGAAATTTCCTTTCTTCTGAAAATTCATACAGGTTCATTAAATTTTACAATTTGTTTAAAAACTTACCTGTGCAGTTAAGATCCTGGAATTAAATGGAAACTTTTCCATATACGTAGTACAAAAAAGTGTCGTACTCTTCTCAATATACATTAGTAGAATAGATTGAAATTTCTTTTGGGAGCATTTTTGGACTCAAATGTATAATTTCTAAAGCTAAAACTTAAAATTAGCTGGATCTTTTTGAAGCCTTGTGATTCCTGTTCCAGGCTTGTCTAAAGTAAACATAGTTGTTGAATAGCTGGTGTCACTAGCTGTTGCAGAAAGTTTTTCTCTCTCGGGTCGCATTACTTCAGGGGTTTTGAGTGGTATAGTTAATTTTACTGTGATTTTTGTATGTTCTTTTGAAAATATGCCTAAGTACCTTGCTTATGCAGCCCCATGTGGAGAGGGCACATGGCACTGTTGTTACATGGTCAATTCTGATCTACTTCACTTTGCGTTGGGAGCGTTCAACGTGTCTCAGGTGAGGCATTACTAATAGTGGAGGGATAATAATTTTTAAAATCATGCCCCCACCATTTCAGATGCATTTTGAATGATGCCCTTCCCTTATTTAAACTTCCCACATTTGCACAAAGGTTGCTGGGCATTCGTAGTATTAACATATAAGAACAAGTACACTTTTATTTAAAACAGGCTGGAATCTAGTTTCTATCACGAAGTTATCTTGCACAGAAACCTACGGTATAACCTTTTTTTTTTAATGGAAAAAGTAGGCAAATTATACCCAACAAGCCAAGGAAATGAGGCTCTTTGGGACTAGTGTGTTGAACTGGGTCCTAGAGCTAAGGACTTATTACTATTGAGCCCTCCATTGCTGACAGAGGATATGTCCAGGTTAGTTTATTGTAGGTTTCCAAGTCTTGTGCACCGACCAGTTGAACTGGCATAACCAAAAGCTCCTTTAAAAGATGTTTTTGAATGCAGCCATGGTTAACGGTAATCTAAAATCTTGGTTCAATATTACTGTGAATCATATTCACAATGTTACGCAAAACCGATATTGCTTCAATGGCATAAAAAAAATATGCTGCAGCTCTGTGACATACAGAGCTGATGTAGTACAAGTTATTTTGACAGGGCAGGTGTGTTTTTTTGGGAGATTGGGTTTTTCAATTGTGGTGGGTTAGCCTTGGCTAACAGCCAAGCTCCCACTCAGCTGCTCGCTTGCTCCCTGCAGCCAGGCAGGGGGGAGAAAACAGGAGGAATGGGGTGAGAAAGCTTCTGGGTTGAGATAAATACAGGGAAATCACTTACCAATCACTGTTGAGGACAAAACAAACTCAACTTAAGGAAAATTAATTTGTTGCCAATTAAAATTGATACTTAATTACTCATTCAGGTAGTGGGAAACAAAGAAAAGTGTATGAACACCTTTCGCCTCGCATTCCCAAGCTCACCTTCATGCCTGACTCTTCCTCTCTCCCCACAGTGCCACAGGGGGATGCGGGTTGTGGTCAGTACACAGGGGTTTCTCTCTGCTGCTCCTTCCTCCTCACACTCTTCCTCTCCTTCAGTGTGGTCTCTCCCACGGGCTGTGGTCCTGTCGGGAAAAAATCTGCTCCAGTGTGGGGAGGTTTCACATGCTGCAGGGAAATACCTGCTCCGCCTGGTGTCTGCTGAGGCTGCAGGGAGATCTCTGCTCTGGCACCTGCAGCACTGCTGCCCTTCCTTCTCTCACCTGGGTGCTGCATGGCTGTTTCTCACACTTTTTTTCCTCACCCCTCACTGCCTAGCCAGACTTTTGCCCTTTCTTAAATACATTTACACATGGCTGAGGGGCTCAGCTGTGGCTGTGGTGGGGCTGCTGCAGAACCGACTGGGACCGGCCATGTCCAGCACAGGGCAGCCCCCGGTCTCCTCTCATAGAGGCCGCCTCGCTGCCAACGCCTTGCCACTGAGACCAAATACGTGGATAAACCAGGTTATATAAACAAATTTTATAGTAGTGTCATCTGCCCATATTATGCTAATTTTATAATTGGGCAAAATATCATCTCATCTCCTCTTGCCTACCACAAATGTGAGGTAAACCTTGTATGAAGTGCTCTGGGAAATCTGGCATCATTTGTATGACCCCATTTCTGTCAGTCTGGGTCATATTATTGGTGCCGGGTGATCTGATAGTGCTCAACTCCAGAGTTAGTAGTAGTTGAAAGAGTGAGACCTCAGACTCTGTCTGGGTTTTAGCTACCTTTGTTATTTTCTCTTCAAATAGGTTGTAATGTAGACCTCTGCTAGTTTTTTTTTATTATTTGGTAATCATTGATTGAAAATATTTGAAGTTAAGGACTATAATTCTGCAAGGCACAAATTTGGTTTTGGTCACAAGAATTTATCTTCTAAAACATTGTTCCTCTCTATTCTGACCCGTATGCTGTGCCTAATAGTAATTTGTATTAGGTGTTTTAGGGAAAAAAAAATGAAAAAGTCCATAGATGGCAATTACTCAGTACGTCTGGATGAGGGAGTTTTCTTTCTTGTCTCAGGCAATTAATAGTTAGTTGATGACCAGAAATATGCATTATTTGTATCCTTAATTCCTTTTTAAAAGTGTACGTGGGGATGTTGTGTAGATGTGTATCCAGGTCTGTTTCTGTACTGCTTTAAACATGATGCTGATCATGGCTTCAGTAGTATCTTCTATTAAAATTGCATGTCTTCTAAATATTAATATTTTTTCAAATATATTTGCTGAAGTGTGGCAAATAAGCCTATTCACTTCAGAATTGATAACTGCACTGGTAAGACAACGTAGTTTTGGCTCTTGTTTTTCCAGGTTGTATGTTTTGTCATATCATGTATATTGATTCTTACATTGAACGGTAGAAGTTGAAGTATACCTTTGCTTTGATGTTGGTGCTTTGTTTCCTGTATATTCCTGGCATGCTGTCTTCTTTTCTTTCTGTATTTCTGTGTTCTTGTGCGTTCCTGATACAAGTTGAGATCCTGTTTGTGCTGTCCCCATTATGTCTTTGTTGAAATGGATGCATTGGGTGATTGTATTAGGCAAGTCCTTTACCACTGTATTTGCTCAGGGTGATGCAGTAGCTGTGTGTCATCATACAATAGGATCATAGGTGAAAGTAGTGACCTTCTATTATAATAGAAGTTAACATGGAATCTCTACAAGACAGTAGAGACAGTATTTCAGCAGAAGACATTTCAACACCAAATACTGTTGACAGTATAATAACAACTGTTATTTTCACTTCTAGGTGTTAAAATGGGTTGAAGAAGCGGTTCAAGCCTCCAAAGTGCATCTCTTGTCCACAGACCATTTGACCATGGCTGTAAATACTTGGCAGATCCCTTTTGATCCAAGTCTGAAAGAGGTTACGGTGTCCTTGAGTGGTCCTTCACCAACAATTGAAATTCATGATCCGTTAGGTGAAGTAGTTTATACCTTCTTTTGTGATAGTAAAAAAAGTGAATGAAAAAGACAAATCATCTCCATTGTCTGCAATAAGGAAGGCCATATTTGTGATTCATAAACGTCTCTCTTATTTTGAAAACCGGTATCAGGATTTCAGGATATTTTTTAATGTTATTTTATTTTTAAAATACAGGATCTTTGGGTATCTGCACTTCTTATATTTAAATTGTTGCTCATGTTCCATTTTTTTGACTCAGAAGAAACTGGAAGTCTCCCCTAGTCTGACCACTTCATTTCACCTCCATCTACTTTCTTACTGTCTGTCCTTGCACTCCAAATTTCTCGACACTTTTGTTTTTCATGTATTTATGTAGTCACTGAACCATCATTTAGGGGTTATAGATGATAGTTGTTTTTTATGTGGTGGAAGGTAAACCAAGGTCTGGATTCTTCGAACTGTGAGTGGATTCAGAATCAAACCCTGTCTCCTGCCCATCTCTAGCTGAACAGTGTGTGATGGGGAATGCAATGACAGATTTAGATGCTAATTTGTAATTAAAGATATTTTGAACAAATCTACTGTTCATTGTTACGCTGATGCCTTAGGAACCCGGAACAGCTCTCCAAAACCAAATTCAGATCATACTTTGTGTTCTCTGAATTACTTTTGGCTAAGGATATAGCTTAAGTTTTAGTATCTTGCAAATATTTTATGCACATGATGGGTTCTGTGCAATATAATTTAGTCTGTCCTCCACTGATGCGTCCTTCGTTGTTTACAGGAAAGAAATTTACTCAGTGCCTCTCTTCAAACCATAATAACACACAATCTTGGGTGCAACTGTCAGGCTTAGCTGAAGTTTTGACCTCATCTATATGTTTTCCTTTCTCACAGGTCAGCTCCATGCACCTAAATCCACATAGTTTCACTGAAGTTAGTTGAGGCATGTTTAATAAGGTCTTAAAAAGTGACACTGGGACATCCCATTCTCAACTTCACCTTTCCCTTTGGTGCTCTGAAAGAGCCAGATGTGTTTTAAGTGCTGATGGTACTTCGTAGTCAGCCTTGAGGGAGCAAAATGCCTCTACAGAAAACCAGTTCCTGCATACAACCATCCATGTATTTGTATGCATATGTGTACATACAAAGCATTACCATGTTTTCATGGTGCAGTATGAAAACTTGCACTCTTTTATTGATGTCTGTGATGTCTAACAGGCTAAATTCCCTGTGAGGATCTCTATGCATTCCCGCCCTGATACACATGCTAATGCCTCTCTGCCAGGAGAACCTGGCTTGTCAGTATTTTTACTTGTGGAGTTTATCCTGCTTGAAATAGGTCTAGAGGATGGAAGAGTGAGTGGGCTGGCAGCTGGCACGTAGGTTAGGGTAAGTCTGTTCTAAGATCTTCTTCGAGGGATTTTGCTTCTCTGCTGCTTCCTTTTACTGGGAGCTGAGTATTTTATGTGAACAAGAGAAATTACTTGGCTTGCACTTGCTGGGTTTCCCATAGCTCTGTATTGTTGCAGGATGTATTAAATTTCCCAAGTGAATGAAAAGAGTGAAAATAAATGAGCATTTTTAGTATCCTGGCAAAGAATTACAGGGAATTTTGACTGTTGTAAATGCCATTGACCGCTAAGCAGTAAGTCAAGTATCATAAAATACATCAGTACAGAAGAACAATATTGTATTACTCTGTTTTTTTAGGCAATGTTGTATTTACTCAATACTGTATTTATTCCTTGTTTTTTTAGGCAAGCAGATCAATAAAGAATCAGGACTGAATGAATTGCTAAATATCCACAACTCTGCGAAAGTAGTAAATGTCAAAGATCCAGAGCCTGGAATGTGGACAATTAAGGTAAAGTTATGGCAGAAATCATGTATGACTTGTCCTATAGCTTGTAAGGGGGTTGTGTAATGATTTACTACACTATTTATCATAGATATTCATAGATGAGTTTGTGTTTATAAATGTCCTTTCTGACCTATGTGTTGTGACATATTCTGAAGGCAGTAGTATAAAATTCTTATTGACATGATAACGTATTAGACGTTACTATCTTAAGTCAAATCCTTAGGTTGTCCTTTTCCTTTGGACGGAAAAAGGATGAAGTGAGCACTGAATTTTTGGAGTCTAGTGAGCAGATGCTCTCTGTAGAGAGTGTGGGCACAGAGGGGCTTTGCTGTGTATAGCATGTTTGAAGGACTGGGAGAGGGAGATGATGTGCACTTTGCAGGCCAGATATTTCATTAGCAGGTTCACAGACTCAATGAACATACCTTTAATTAAAACTCCTAATCAGTAAATTATTTAAATGCTACAGTATATAAATTTGTTCATGTGAGTGCTATCCTAGCACATACAGTTACAGAATGTACCCTAAAGGATTTGGAAATGTTAAGATCAACATGATTAGCAGTAATAACCAAACAAGAAAGGATCATTAAGACTCTGCTGAAAGGGTCTTCTTGGAACTGACTGTAGCAACCTAATGTGACCACTTGATCAAGCACCCTATGCCAAAGGTTGCTGCTCTCACAACAGTCTGTAGGAAAGTTCTCAGAGTGTTCAGCTGAAGGCTCCTTACACTGAGCACAATCAATGTGCACCGAAACAGATGAAGAGCAATCATACCTGCTGGTTCTGAGAGTGGTAGCAAGCAACCAGCTCCTAGATAATGACACGATAACAAACTTGCTTCTGAAATGAAAGAACAAAATGTCTCAGTGATGAAAGGGCCACTTAGAACTATGGTTCTATGCGATTTTCTCTTGGTTATAGCGCTAGTTTAAATTTTTGCTGTTGGCCACGTGTTCCTGAGTGCCGTATCATGGTTGCAAGGCACGTGATGAACAAGGTGTGTAAATGCAATAACCTCCAAGAGCACTTACAACCTGTTACTACACAAAGAACTAGGAGCTGTGAATTGAAGCCAGTGTAGCTGAAATCTTTACTGTTTATAGATCAATAAATGTATGTATAAAATAGGTGTAAATCGGGAACAGAAAGTGGATTGCTTAGACTAGCCTAAACCCCTAATTTAGCAGAGATTCAAGTTAACAGAGTCTATCAGGCCAAAAATTGCTTACCTGCAACCGTAATAGTGAAAAAGGAAGAGCAAGAGCACTCTTGCTATAATGTGGCAAACTGGAGGATGAAGCTTAGGACGTGGCTAGACTTAGGGAAATGTATGTATTCATCATTTTGGTTTATAATATGTTCATTTTGTCATTTTAATCAACTGTTCAAAATGTAATTGCACCAAATGTAAACAGAATGTTAAAACTTTAAGGATTGTGCTACGGATAAGGTAGTATTTAAACTTAAGAACTAGCCACAACACTGTTTTTATGACTAGATGCTGATATTTCAAAACACTTGAAATGTTAGCTAACAAATGACACCCCCCTACCACACCTTAAAATCTGTGCAAGGCCTAACTGTTTATGGAGAAATCACACTATTTAACTATGTTTTGTGGACAGACTGTCTTCAGAGTCGGTCTGTACCTTGAGCTGGTTCGTAGGGAGCAGCATGTTGTGACACAGGAGCTTAGAGTGGGGGAGAGGAAGGGAGGTATAATGAACTGTAAGTTTTTACATTATCATCTCACTTCTGTTGTGTAATCGTGGCCTAAACTGACTCATGCTTTGTCTTAGTGTTGTATGCTTCTTTACATAGGTAAAGTAGCATGATCCCAGCTTTCCTATATTGATATGGAAACAATCATACTGGTATAGGTCCTTTCCAACTGAGCTATTCTATTTTAGAAGTGTAAATACTATATTGTCATTTTTGAAGGGGAAGTCACCTGTGTCAAGCGTCCTTTATAGCCAAGTTCACAATGAGGTGTGCTGAATGGATGCATGCTGTGTATTGTCTGTGCCATATGTGCAGAGGTAGTTTGAAAAGGATTATTAATTCACATACAGCGCTGTAGGAAACTATTGATACTGCTACAGAACTGGAACTAGAAAAGCAGGTTGAGCTCTGCAGCTCTATGGAGAATTCTTTGAATGTCTGTCTATGCTTCCAGGACCAGAAATGTTGAAAAACCTGGTGGTCTGTTTAAAAAAAAAATAAAAACCAAACTAACCACAACAACAAAAAAACCAAACCAAACCAAAAAAACCCCAAACATTTGGGTCCCGCTGGACTTAGTAACATCAGGCATATTGGGTACTGAGAGAACTTTTCCTACAGTCAGTGCCTTAGTATTAATCTCTGTAGCTTGTTGGAGTCTTTTAGGTTAAGCCTGCAGTCTAGTAGACATTCAATGCCCTGCAACACAGAGGAACAGAGGGCAGAAGAAGCAAAACCCCTGTGTGATCTCTCCCTGGCCCTGGCATGGCTGTTGCTAAGCTGATGCCTTTTTTGATGTGAGCTGAGCCATGTGGAACCACTTGTGTATGCCTGCACTGTGTTGCCCAAATTTCTGGGTTCCAGGAACTGTTGGGAGAGGAGCTTGCCACTATTACAGGCTCAGTGTGTAACACCCTTCAGAGCTAATAAGCTCTGCTGAAGCTGAGGCTGGCATTCAGCACGGTGCAAACTGCTAAGTGGCTCAGCTGGAGCCAGGCCAGCATGCTCAGCTAGATGCAAACCAGTCCCAGCCAAAGCATCAGGCTGCTCCTGCAGTAAGGTGGGTTTTTTTAGGTTTTTGGGTTTTTTAAGCTCAGCATAATGCTGTCTCCAATTCTGTGGAGAATAAAACATTCAAATTTATGTATTTTGGGTAACAAAAAAAGAGTCTTGAATATAGTTGAAATATTTTAATTACTTTAACTTTTATGAGCAAACCAGGTCTCAATTAAGTTTGTGCAAACAGCTTATACAGGTACTTGTCACCTGGAAGTGCAAAAAGTTGTAATTTTAGTATGATAACAAATCATAGTGAGCTAAACAGTATTAGCCGCTACTAAATCGACTGCAGAATGATCAGTCCAAGAAGATCCCACCTTAATCCACTAACAAGTGTTAGTGCAGTTTCAATGCTCAGTGAAGTCTAAATCAGAGGTTTGAGTAATATAAAACACAGAGTATGCAACCCAGTAGCCTCCTGTGCTGCAGGAGGCCTCCAGTTGCCTTCAGGTACTTCAGTATGAGGACATCAAATCTATACATGTATGTGTATTTGATAAATAAGTTTTCCTTCCAGGTCTGCTATAGTACTCTTGGTTTACAAGGTGACAGGAGTCTTTCCAAAGAGCAATGGCATGAGATGAGCATGTGGCTCCTCCCTCCATAGCATATCAGTGAAGAAGCATGCTTCTTCAGAAAGATAGCCTTGCTGTTGCATGTGTTTTCTGCACCTTAGAGCTAGCTGTGACTAAATTTATCTGCTGGTCCTACTGCTGAGATACCTACTAAGAGATGGGCCTAAACAGGAACAGTCTGACTCATTTAATAGAAGAGAGAGCATCAGTTTGCTTTTGCTAAATCCCTCCCACAAAGACCTGCCCTGTGGACTCCTCTTAAAAGGTTTCTTTGGAGCAGTTTGGGAGGTATCCAACATCTTGCAAGTAACAGTTACCTGCAAGCTCCAGGACAGCAGCATTAGAAGGCAGTTGTATCTAATTATTCCTGAAAGGCCTTGCCTGCCCTTTGTTTTCAGTTGAAAAGGCTAGTGAGTGGTGGAGGTGAGTCAGTGGGGGAGAGGCAGGGGTGAGAAGCTATCAGCTGCTGTTTTGTTCTGTTCTTTCTTTTTGTTCTATTAATCAATAGGCCATAGCTTTTTCAGCTGAGCAATGCCACAAAAACTTCCCTGCTGCATAGAGTTAAATGATCCTCTGTGTGATTGAGAAAAGGAGAGGAAAAGCAATGAGAAATCAGCAGAAAAACTTGGCTGTCCTTATGATCAAGACAGGTCTTTAACGACTGCTGTTCTTATTCCCTTACACCCCTATAGCCAAATGCAGCTGGTTCGATGGAGTGTAATGACAAACCAGTCCAGAGTAATTTCCACGGAATGAGCACATTCCTTAAAGCCTTAATTCAGCTGTGTAAATATAAATATATAAATATAACACTGCAATAAAAATTTATTTAGCTGGTGTAGCTTGGTTTTTCTGTTATGTGAAAACTAAGAGTTTGTTTTACAAAAACCCATACATTTTTTTCATACACTTGTTTATACATACCTGCATTTTGGGCAAGTTTATTTTGTGTTGTTTGCAAGACTGGAAACAGTCTTATTTTTTTCCTGACATCTGTGACAGATACATGTTTGCTCTTTTTATCATATTCATCCAGTCTGGTAGGAAAAACACTAATGTACAATACCAGTGATCCATGTTAAACTACAAATAATGAAAAGAGACTTGACAGATACTAATTGGAAATCAATCCTTTGGGATGAAGTTTATTCTTAGGTGTTTGCATAAGACTGCCGGCTCCTAGGCATGACAGTGATAGATGCATTTATTGTTACTAGTAGATGGTAAAATTTTATAAGTTTATTCTAGCCTTAAAAATTCAAAAGTATCCAAAGGTCTGAATAATTCATAAAGAGAAATAATTTCCCAATGTATTTTTCTATGGATTGTTTACTTGGCTTTAGTCACTGGCTTGTTTTGTTTGCACTAAGATTTTAAGGCTGTGACTGAAGACTTAAAAAAAACCCCAAACAAATTCACACCATAAATTCCTTATACAGATGTATAAAGCTATAAAAAGAAAACTTAGTCACTGAGTTTGTCTAATGAAATTTTAACTGCCAATTAACGCTTGATAACATGAGTTGTTTGACACAAATATTTTTTTGTATTGTTAACAGCTGGTTTATATGAAAAAGGCTTTAGTAGTGTTTTTTCTGAGGTGAAAGGCTAACCAAATAGAAGGAAATAGAGGTTGTTTTAATCTGATAGATGTCAATTTGTCATAGTGTCTAAATGGCTGTCCCTAGGCAGTTAGTTATAAGAAACAACTGTTTAATATTCACATGCAGCTGTATCAGAGGTGGTTACTAAACTGAAGGAATTACGTATTTGAGAATGCATCAGGTAATACTCTCTAGATAGATAAAGCTGAGTGGAATTATTTCATTTTAATACCGATTTTCTATCACATTGCAAGTCTCATGTGCTGTGTTGTTCCCCTGAACAAAAACTTGGAGTAGTACTGACTGCGGATTTGATCTTGGCATAATATAACTGAGATACCACACTTCACAGGCTTTTGAACTTCATTTTTTCCTGCTGTTCTGGTTGAAATTGTCTATGGGTTTTTCATTGTTAAGTCAGTAAAAACCTAACTCCCGGCTTAGTGCAGTACAGTAGGATTTTGGGTTTTTTTGTGGGTTTTTTGGTTGTTTTTTTCTAACATCTGAAGGGTGTGGAAGTAGGTGAGGACAAAAAGCTTTGGGTTCCTGTGCCCTCTTGGCCAGTAGCAGTTGTCCTTTTCTTGCTCAGCATAGAATGATAGAAAGTAACTCAAAGAAGATACAACAAAGTAATTCTAAGATTGAGGACTTGCATAAAAGCTACTGTACCCTCAAACTACATAAAGCTAAGGCTTTTCAAGAGTGGGTGGATGGGTGGGGGTTGTTTGTGATTTGTTTTTTGCTGATTCAACCAGAATGACAAGGTGTGGGGAAGGAGTGGTGGAGAATAGAGGCAACTTTCCCACTGAGACCTTGCCTGTGAAAGAGAAGAATCTTTAATATACATTATCGATAGAGTTGGTCTGTACTTGCCACTTGTTTCGTGATATACAGTGCCTGTGATGTTTGCATATGCCTCATGGGTAAAATTAGCTTTGTGTATATTTTAAAAGGTAGCTTACTAATAAATAGAAAGGTAAGATAAATTATTGTAGCACTGGAAGTAAGTTGTTCATATATATTATCAGCAAAAATTTTACACTGATTTTTCTGTTGACTTGTGTTTCATTTACTATTTTGTAGTATAGTTTAGAATGGTCAAAATCCTAACTTCCAGACAGTCACCTGTTACAGTCACTGGCATGTGACAAGTCGTTATTGATCTTGCATGTTTATGTTGTGATTTACCTCCAAGATGAATTGTTTCTTTTTGCTGATGCTACAATTGCAGGGTACAATATCTAAAAGTAAAGCTTTATTAAAGGTGTTTTTACTTAGAACTTTTGACATGAGGCTCCTTTCTGTCTTGTTTTTAATGAAAGCTGAAGTCTATCTACTGATCTCAGTGGATAGATCAGAAACTTTACAATTCCTGAAATGCTAATTATGCACATGACCTTTCACTTTGTTGCTTTTTCAGACCTCGAGCAGTGGAAGGCACTCTGTTCGGATCACAGGTCTCAGCACTATTGACTTTCGAGCTGGGTTTTCTAGGAAGCCAACATTAGACTTTAAAAAAACATCCAGCAGACCAGTGCAAGGTTTGTTTCCATTTTAGTCCATGCTAAACAATAACTGGTTTTGGGCCCCCAAAATCAAGTAGAAGTCTGTGATGATCTCTCTGGTGAATTTTGTGATAAACCTGGGGCTGCTGTTGGTTGGTTCTTGGGCCTTGAATGTGTGAGAGCAGCCAAGGTTCCTGTTTTATCATACTACAGTATTTTTTTGAATTAGCTTGGGTTTTTTATGTCATGTAAATCCAGATGTTTTTAGCTATGAAATGCCTCAAAATTGCAACACTGTTTCTGTTACTTTTGGAGCTTTGGAAAAAGCCTTTAGCTCTGGGCATGGTGAGGAGTTAATAAAGAGG
>VYZV01013240.1:43537-61161 GCA_013401275.1 Pandion haliaetus | reverse complement strand
AACTCTATCCCAGCTGAACCCAGGACACAGGGTCTTTAGGAAAGACAGCCTGGGAAGATGAGGAGAGGCATCCTTTTACATAAAACAGCAGCTTCATGTATGGAGCTTTTCTATGGAATGACAAATGGGGTGTTCTGGAGCATGATTAGGGAGAGGAAATTAAGGGTCACGTGTTCATGGGTGTTTTTTACAGACTACCCAATTAACATGAAGAAGTGAGCGTAGCCACCTTTCATCTCTTGGATCTGCTATTCACTAACAAAGAAAAATTGGTCAAGGAGATGATCGTCAATGGCAGCCTTGTTTGTAGTGGCGTTCAAGATCCTGAGGGAAGTGAGGAAGGCAAGACTGCAGTTTCTGAAAACAAAGGAGGCTTTAGTTTGCAAGATAATATACTTTTCAGAGGTAAATGTCTCTTTAATAACAAAATAAAAGTTCATGGAACACATATATCTGAATTAAGGCCTCTCCTTCAGTGTTCTCAAGGGGAAACTTCCTTTCAGACATAAGGACTTCTATGGAAATCAGGCACAAATGGATTGAATGTCTGTGAGGTAACCCTACTCCATTAGAGTTTCAAATTATTTTGTACAATTTTTACGTTGCTGTCAGTAAGACTTGAAAAATATTACTTATTTGGCATTCTTTAAAGCAGGCATGGATTGCCCAGATTTGATTGAAAGTACAAACTGGCCAGCAAAACCAGGCAGTGTGATGGCTGAGAAGGCAGGAATCCAGCTTGGCTTTTAAACTCTAGACTGTTTGCGGTGCTGGCTTTTGGAAACATCCCCTCTGCTTTGTTATGTGTATAAATGGCAGGCATTGGAAACTGTTGCAACTGGCAGAGCAAGGAACATGAGACCTCATGACAATAACTGTGAGCTTTCTTCAGAGCAGAAGCAGACCTTAAGAACATCCTAAACTGGTGTCATGAATGTTAATAATCATTTAAGTGTGTTGATGAATAATTCAAAAATAACCAATAACATATTCACCAAGGCTACCTGGGAAATAGTGAGGAGCATCTTATAAGAACCTCCGATTTTATGAAAAGTAAGGCACATCACATGAAGACAGCAGGTGGGCTCAAAATAACAGGAGTGGGCTGAGGAGGGGATTAGTTTATATCCAAGCAGTAGAGCTCCACAAGATATGGAGAGGCAAAGAGCCACGTGGAGTTAAAATGAGCCCAGTTAGCCTTTGAGATTGCTAAATACAGATTAACCATATCTGTCTTAGTAAGTCCATGAACTAAAATGATCAGAAGCTATGAGGTTGCCTTGCAAATATACTTACTTCGTACTGCTACTTCTCAAGCATTCACTTTTAGCCACTGTTGAATAGGATGTTGGGCTAAATAGACTTCTAGCTTGAGTCTGTGGCTTGTGTGTGATTAACTGATTCACAAACAGTTCAGTGCAGAGAAAAAGAAGCTAAATTTTATGAGTTAGTGAAAAATGTAACAAGATCAATCCATTTTTATTTATGTCTTATGCAGAAAGGTTTTTTTAGCAAAAGGCTAGCAAGACAGAACACTACAGTTTAATAAGCTGTTTGCTGTAATGTGTGCTGTAACATGTGCGTGTGCATGTTTTATGACCATATAACCACATAGAATATTTCTCAATCCATAGCCTTAGTATATTATAGAATATAATTGGAAAACTTCAGTTGAATTTGAGATAGTTGTGACACTATTGCCAGTTGTTAAAACACATGAAGCACATGTTCCACTTTTGATACATGTATTTGGCAGTATTTAATATTGTTTTATAAAACAAATAAAGACCAGACCGGAAAAGAAGGGCTGCCATTTTGGGAAGTTCATGTGTCCTGGTTTCGGCTGGGATAGAGTTAATTGTCTTCCTAGTAGCTGGTACAGTGCTGTGTTTTTGAGTTAGGTATGAGAAGAATGTTGATAACACACTGATGTTTTCAGTTGTTGCTAAGTAATGTTCAGTCTAAAGTCAAGGTTTTCAGCCTTTGATGCCCAGCCAGCAAGAAAGCTGCAGGGGCACAAGAAGCTGGGAGGGAACACAGTCAGGGCAGCTGACCCAAAGTGGCCAACGGGGTATTCCATACCATGTGATGTATATGAACTGGGGGAGGACGGCCACTCAGGGACTAACAGGTGTGGGTTGGCAGGTGGTGAGCAATTGCATTGTGCATCACTTGTATATTCCGATCCTTTGATTATTACTGTTGTCATTTCATTAGTGTTATCATTATCATTATTAGTTTCTTCTTTTCTGTTCTGTTAAGCTGTCTTTATCTCAACCCACGAGTTTTACTTCTTTTCCTGATTTTCTCCCCCATCCCACTGGGTGTGGGGGGGAAGTGAGTGAGCGGCTGCGTGGTGCTTAGTTGCTGGCTGGGGTTAAACCACGACATCATGACATGGGCAATTAGAAGGCACAGTTGACAGTGGTAGACCATTCTTTTAAAACCTTGTCAGTTTTCCTCTTGCGATGCATGTTGATTTACAAGCACAAAAAGTGGGCTGATTAAGGATTTTATTCTCATTCATTGAACCCTGCAGGCAAATGTTTTCAATATTTAACCAAGAGATCAATGAAAGCAAATTGTTCACTGACAACCAGCTAGTTACTTCCCATCAGGTGAATTACTGCTCTAAGTACTCTACCATTATGAGAACAGTTCTCTCTCTTTATTTTCCTTTATTTCTTGAGTTCATTTTCCTCCCTATTTTTATCACCTCTCTTCCAAGAGCCTCCTTACAAGGTAAAACTGGAATTACTTAGAAATGCAAAACAGCTAGTTGCTACTGTGTCGTATATCAGTCAAGCTCCAGGAAAGAGCTGCATGTTTCAGTTTCATATATGTTGATGACTGTAATTTCAAAATGAAGTATAGACCCCAAAGTACAGAAGAGTATTTCTGCAGGATCTGCATGCAGTCTGCCCAGCTAGGCAATGCCATTGCACTTGTCCTTTTGTCCTTCATTGGGCTAAGAATTTACCAAGTATTATTACTACCCAGTACTGGAGGGGGCAAAGCCCCTGTAAAAATGATGTCAGCATTTCCAAGGAAGTAATAGTTCTTTTTCAGTGCCGTAAGGTCAAGTCTGACATTCTGTATGATTTTTTTTTCATAGGATGTGGGTAGCAATAAGAGAAATGCCTCTCTTGTCATATCCTCTCCTTGTTATGGGAAATGTTACAGTAGTTGTGAAATTCTTTAAATAGCTCTCAAGCTGGGACACAGTACATTTCAAAAATTGCTGTATACCTTAGAAACTAACTGCCTTTTCATCTTTTGTGCCCTTGTGGTTAAGAAAGTGGCAACACATTGTCGGCTTACAGAATGCTACATGAGAATTATTTGGGCAGGCTTTTTTTCTGTAGGGTTATAGATAAGGAGCTTTTGTTCGTTCTTAGCCAAATTTAGTAAATCCTAAATTGTACACCTGTAACCCCAAAGAAGAAGACAAACAGCTTACAACATCATGCCAGCATTTAGAACAGCCACAATCTCTTATCTAACAGGCCATATATTGCTTCTGTCAATTCTGTCAAGAGATGGCCTTGTTTGCAAAGCTCTCGTATGCCGTTTGCTGTTACTAGATCTTGGCAAATCATTCTTCTCAAGGAGTAAACCAGTCTTTTCCACACCTATCCTCAGCAGTTACTCCTCCAGGTGCAAACATGAAAACAGAGAAACAGTTTCAAATTCAGAGGAAATTGTAAAAACATTTTAAAAAGATCTAATGAAAAAATATCTACTTAAATATAAACTGCATCATACTGCTCTTTATATATATTCTGTCATGTCCTAGAAGCTCTTATCTGTTGTCTAAGGTCCTATGGCGCTTTGTGCTCTACAAACGCAACCCAAAAAGATATTTCCTGTAACGTGCACTCTATTATCCTATGCCATTGTATGTTCTGAAAATCACTTTACAAGAGACTTAAAAAAATCTACAAGCATTCTTTTTCCTAGTATGCTTCTTGTTTAGTTAAGAGACCTATAAATAGTCTCTTAAAAATTGATTTCTCAAAATTTCCATAGAGAATGTTCTTGGGAAGTTCTTTATTTCCAGACAATTTTCTTGCTTCTAAGAAATATGATTTCAGAGAAAATTTTGTTACCAGAACAGGTAGCATTAATGCAGAAGTAATAGTGGAAAAAAAAAATACTGTGTAGCTAAAAGAACTTACTAAATGGGCTCTGAAGACATGCCTATAAATATGAGAAGACACTAGAAAAGTAGGTTTTTAAATTAGAAATTTATTTTTAGACTGAATTATGCATTGCAAACATTTTCCCCCCTCAAATTTAAGGTTATACTTCCATTGATTTTAATAGGTTGATACTCTATGCTGTTGATTATTTATTAAATGCTGTCATAATACCATGGTAAAATTGACTTGGTCAAACAGATCTGTAGGGCAAGATATACATCAATGTAGCAATTTTGACAGTAAGAAAATTACAGCAGTTCGGATACACTGAAGATTTGTGCCTGTGTCCTAGGCATGTTGGTTAATTTTCAGTATGTCTTTGATGGACATTTGTAATCAGTGACACTATCTGGAATGAGTATACCTAGTAATAAGAACCTAAGAATGGTGGTCTTGGGTCAGATCAGACATTCATCTAGTCTGGCAACCTGTGTCTGTAGCAAACACTTAGGGAAAGAAAGCAACAACAGTGATACTTCCCCTGGCATGTTCATCCAATTTCTGTATTTAGTAGCTTAAGTACATCCTGAGCTAAAGTCTATTTTTTTTTATTCTGGACACCCATCCTGTTAGTTTATCTATATTCTTTCTTCCCTCAGTTGGATATTTATCTGCAATGTTATAATTTCTCACATACACCAGGAATCTTATGTAAAATAGAAAGGTTACAGTCTGTATGGAGATGAGAACACATGGTCCAGCCATTTCAATGGGACCACCATAAATATCCCCAAAGGATATGGGTTACCTTTGCACATCACATCAGTGGGCGTACAGATCATATGGTTCTGTGCATAAAACCCTACTTCTGTATGATTTCTCATAGAATACTGTCCTGGTTTTGGCTGGGATAGAGTTAATTTTCTGTCTAGTAGCTGGTATAGTGTTATGGTTTTGGTTCAGTATGAGAAGAATGTTGATAACACACTGATGTTTTCAGTTGTTGCTAAGTAGTGTTTAGACTAAAAGTCAAGGATTTTTCAGCTTCTCATGCCCAGCCAGCAAGAAGGCTGGAGGGGCACAAGAAGTCGGGACGGGACACAGCCAGGGCAGCTGGCCCAAAGTGGGCAAAGGGGTATTCCATACCATGTGACATCATGCCCAGTATATAAACTGGGGGGAGCTGGCTGGGGAGGACGGCTGCTCAGGAACTAACTGGGCATCCATCAGCGAGTGGTAAGAAATTGCATTATGTATCACTTGTTTTGTATATTCCAGTTCTTTTATTATTATTGTCATTTAATTATTATTATCATTTTTAGGTTCTTCCTTTCTGTCCTATTAAACTGTCTTTATCTCAACCCACAAGTTTTACTTTTTTTCCCGATTCTCTCCCCAGTCCCACTTTCTAGGGGGTCATGAGCGAGGAGCTGCATGGTGCTTAGTTGCTGGCTGGGGTTAAACCAAGACAAATCCTCTTTTTAATAAGTCTGCTTGCGAGTCCAAGAGAATACAGGTGTACAATTTGCACAGTTTTAATGATTTCCAAAATTATCTGTGCACATGCAACCTTTTGTGGATTTCTGTAACTCTAAAACTGAAGAGAAAAAACAAACAAGGAAATTCGTTAAATACTAAATCCAGTGTAAAGCATTTCCCAAAATACAGTAAGAAATGTAGAGAAATGTGTGGCAGAAAAAGTTCAACTCTTAGACAAATTCAAATAGAGAAGTTTTCTTTCTTTATTATGTAACTTACTATCAGAAATCGTTACTGGCATGTCATCAAGGTATTTTTTGTTCCTATGATTGTGTCAGTGGCTTGCATCGATTAATCACAATTCCAAAAAGATGATTTTCCTGCTTTATGTAGCTGCAACTCCTGCTTCAAATCCAGCAGAAGCTGCCAAGCAACAGACTGAAACAGAGTATTTACAGATATAAAGCAAAAAGAAGTTGCAGGTATCTCCTGGACCAAAGAACATTTCATATACCATCTCTATTTACTATAAAAGAGTAGGTTAAGCATTACTCACCTTCCAGGTTCTCTGGTCTTGATTCAAATATACTTAAGTTTATTACGCAAGAAGGAAAAGTTTCTGACATCATCTATGCATACCTTTCACAGTAGTTTTTCCCATTTGTGCTCATTTTCCTCTTATTCCTGTAGGTGTTTTATTGACATGACATAATTCCAGTCAGTTATTTGCAGGCTACTAGTCTGAACATGAGACAGATAATATATATTTGACAGCAACCAAATGGGTCAGTAATCCATAATTTGTTGATAGCAATAGACACAGGGCATTAGGGGATTGCAAATTAAGTGCTGATGTAGCGGCAATTACAGTCAAACTCAGCAGTATTGCCAGAGTTAAGGACTGAAGTTTGCTTTAAAGTCTGTTTTCAGTGGTTTATGTAATTCAGCTAGGGTAATTTGCAGTTGAATGAAACCTGACATGGAAATTGTCAGCTCAAATGCAGATTTCCATCTGAAAAGGGTTCAAACAAGAACCTAGAACACAGCAATCATTAGAGAGGAAGTTCATTTTGCTAGATATGGTTAAGTGGTAAATCAAGCATAAACTTTTGCAGCTTCCAAGAAGTTATTTCTGAATGATTTCCAACTTTGTTTTTAAAATAAATTATCAAAGAAAAGGTTTTTGTTACTATTTTATGGAACTAGCTGTCAAACAGCAGTCACTCCACATAAATCAGTGAAATGGCAGTGGTACAGAATGGTGTAAGTGAGACCACAACCAGAAGAACAGTTTAAGTTTGAAATTAGTTCTTGGTCCTCATATGAGTAGTTCTAAATGGCTACTGTTAACAGCATTATTCACTCCTTTAGGTGACACTGAAGCTTGGTCTCCTTAAGGGTCACAATAGGTGAAAGCAGAAGAGGGAATTAGCAGGGTCTCTAAAAATTCAAATGGATATTAAATGAAGTTTTCAGCAGTCATGTGGCTGTATTTCTTAGAATGTCAGATCACTTTATGGGCCTTCACTCACTTCATTTGGAGCTTTCTCTGTATTGCAAATTAAAAAGTTGAAGAAGAGGTCACTAGCCAATCAACACAGCAAATTGATTGTAATTACTCCAGTCCCCAAAGGTAATAACATTTTGCTTCAAATGACAGGTCTGCAGAGCCTTGTGGTAACCAAGGTCACCTGAACAACTTCAATCCTATCTAACTATTGCACCATGGGAGAGGAAACCCTGATCTAGGACGACCTTTTTCTTGATTAAAACCTCTGGAGTTCAACATTAAGTCCTTGCTCAGTTAAGAGTCTACTTTGTTGTATTTATCTTCTAGCACTATATGCTTGCGCTTACTATTTTGTATTTATTTTATCTGAAAAGAAGTAAAAGAAAAGATTTGGTATTTGGTATTGAAGGTTACTGTTACTTTTATGAGACGTAATGCAGTGTCATCTTCTAGATTATGCTTTTTTTCTTCAAGATCCCTTGGCTGCTATTTGTGCCATTAATTTCACAGATGTGCTGTTGAATTTGTAGGGATAGATATAATGTTCTACTTTAATAGTGAACCATGCTTAAGTGAAGTAGAACAAACTTGCAATCATTTCTCTTTGGGCTGAGACCTCTTGCTACCTCAAGGTTCCTGTGTTGCTGGCATTCACTGTGATGGGATTTGCTTCTCAGAAGTTGTAAATAGAAAGTGTTATAGGCAGTGTTACTATTATAATTTGTTGACCTGAGCAGCAAAACATTCAAGCTTGTTTCAAATATAAGGAGAAATTGGATGTAATTCATTGATGTCACTTTATTTACAGAATCTCTTTTCCTGAATATGGGATGAATTAAATAGGGGCATTTTGTGCTCATAACGTCAAGACTTTTTCCACTAGCTCTTGACACAGAAACCTCTTACTCTTGGTTCTGAGGTTGCATTGATCATATTAAGAACTTTATGGGAACTTAGGGTACGTTGGTCCTGGAGTGCTCAGCCCCAGTTTATTGCTGCTTGAAAGTTTTATTTAGATGGACAAACTTGAATTCTGTGAATGAAACAACTACCTCTGTGGCACATTTTCTTAATAACTTTTCTTGGTCAGCTATACCAAGCTACGTCTCTGTGTGTTAATATTGACAAAGCCTAAGTTACCTCTCACGCTGAAAGTCTACAAAAATAATATATAATGTTTGATGCTTCCTTCTCTGTCTTATTTTCCACTCCCTCCCTCTCCCCTAGTCTGTGTTGCTGTGTGCTTTTCTCTCTTTCACATAAGTGTATTTTGGCTTAAATGGAAAATGCTGGATAGTTTGGGTTCTTGATGGAAAATTGTATACACTTCTTGTGTATTTTCAACCTGAAGGAAATGAGAGGGAGTGCTGGTGAGAAACTATTATTTGTACTCACTAGTTTTTTCTTGAAACTAAGTAAAGAACAGGTGGATAGGTATTACTGCTGCCAGTTTTAAGTGGACTATTCAAACTAAAATAATTATCTCTATTAGAATGGTTAGGGGAAAAAGTAGGGGTGGGAATTCCCACTCTCAAGGATGCTGTTTTTCAGAATCTGTTTCAGAAACTGAAACTTCGTGAGATCTGTGTTGGAGGTTAACCCCCTGGGTTAACCACTGTTCATGAGAGCTGCACTCAGGTGGCTTTGGTTCTCTTCCGGACCAGAATTGTAGAAGCAGAGTCCTTGGAAAACTCAGTGCCCTTCAGAAACAAGGGTTGCTTGGGGTCAGTGAATTCCACTGGAGTTTTATANGAGCACCTTTCAACACATGCGTCCATGCTCTGCTATGACTGCCCTTGTGAAGAGTGCATAAATCTCATACAAAATATATTCATGGTGCAGCTAAGGGAACTTAGCAGTTTTCGTTTCCAGAGCTTGTAAATAAACTATAATCAGTCTGACCGTAGAAAGGTGTTAACTCTGAAGAGATGTGTAACTCGCATATCTTCTTAATCTATCTTACTGATAAAAGTTATGAGACCCTTTAGTTGTCTTATTTTTCAGATAAAAAAGAATGCATGAGCAGAGTTTCTTGAATGAAATGCAAATCCTTGAATTTGGTCTTGGTTCTTTCTCATGTTCTCACTTAGCTTTTAAAGATCTTCGTTGATACTGTTGTTTACCTTGCTTCCATCAGTTGCATATGGTCCAAGAAGTTTAACAGATTTCTCTTGGCTATGTCGCTGTGAGAATTCATTCTCGTTACTGTGTCCTCCTTATGTGTTGCATGAAGTACTTTGTAAATTACAATTCATGTTCTTCCTACCATGTGGACAGCTTCTAAGCTCTGTCTCCTGACTTAGAGTTATGCTCAAGCAATAAAGTTGAAGAAAATGTGAAATTATCAAAAAGTCTGTTAACTCACTGACTTTACTTGGGATTATGACTCCTTAAGCTACATGAACTAGACTTAGATAGCAAAGGAACCTACACTTAAGCTAGCCTGTTACTGTGCGTGACTGGTTTTATTTGAGTGGGGAAGGAAACAACCCCCCAACTCCTCTAAAGCTTGAAATATGCTAAGATCTCTCAGTTCTTTGTCCACACTACATTACTCTTTGTTGGTGATACAAGCTTTTCCGATTCCTGCACTCAATTTCATGGCTGTTTAATCCAAACCAGGATTTAAGCATACCCTGTGGAATAACAGGACTTGCCTACAAAGGGGAATTGCTGCAAGTAAGCTGTATATTCATCTATAGAATTTGTTCTAAGTGCTCTCTTTATACTAACTCCTTGCATAGACAATTTTAGAGCATGTGTCCACCATACATAGTGCAGAAGTGCCCGTGATAGCTTCAGAAACGGAAGCAGTACAGTTATGTCACAGCTGCATTGCAATGAAGTTGATGTAGCTACGCTCCTTTTAGACTGAGGTGGTTAATAGCTCTTCATAATGTCGCGTGGATGTACCAGCTTTGTTGGAGGCAGCTGCAGGCTGTCTGTGCTGTATGCTGCTAACGGTGTAGTTACACTCTTTCCATGTTTTTCAGCAATAAGAGTATGTAATCTTGCTTAGATTAAACTAGGAGTGTTTGCAGTGGGGAATTTTCACAAAGTATCTAGTGCACTGTGTATTTCACACAGGTTAGTGTGCAATATAGCTTCCCAGTGTAGGCAAACTAGAAGTCTTCAGGATAGAGACTGTGTGTGTCCTCACCAGATTACCTGAAAGCACTTCACTGACCGGGGACTAGAAAAATGTTAGATTTCAAATTCCTAGCATCTCCCACTAAAGTGCTGCAGCTGCTGAAAGGAACAGTTAGGAAACATTTGTATAGTGGCAGGAGAGTGTTTTATTTCTCTATTTGTTTAGGATCTGTGCAGAGAATCATTTCTTGTGTTCGTTATACATTAATGACACTGCACAAACTATACTTCATGATGCACTTGGGTACAATAACTTAGCTGGATGGTTGAATACAATTTAAATATGCAAGGAGAAGGGACTAATGGAGTATCCTCAAGGACCAGGTAATAGATTTATTTATAACTATGTCATGCTATCTAAATTTGTGAAGATTTGTGTTTGTCACAAACATTGTGTTGTTGAAATGTAGCATTTTATATTTAGGTATAAAAGGACCTCAGTATTTTCTCTGTGCAAATACGTTACTCTGATTTGTGTGGGTGTTTTGTTTTATCTGTAACCCACCACCAATTCAAATGCCTTTTGAGAGCACATTTAGTAGGTACTGCTTCCCCACTTAGAAGAACACTACTTACAAAATAAAAAAAACCAACCTAGGCACATTTAGAGAAGATACGAGCAATGGGGGAAAAATAGCAATATTTTATATCCAAGGGGAAAAAAAATGCTTAGCCTGGGAACTTGGAGTAGTCTGTGAGTTTTGTTTGAGCTCAAGGGGTGACTGTCTAGTAAAACCTGCTCTACGTCATCTTTCCCGCTCCCCATCTGCCAACCTCCACCTGTGAGGAGTGCAGAGTGCTGGGACATGCTCCGTTGGCTTGGTCTTGGGAAGAAGCAGAGGTAGGTCCTCTTCTGGGGCTCCATCCCCTTACTCAGCTAGGGTAAAGGTTCAGGTAATTCCTTCAGGCCTGCTACTGCCAATAGTATTGCTCCTTTTCAACAACAGCTAACTTCTGCCATTTCTCCTTGTGAAATTCTAACTGCAGGACCTCAGTTTGTGAGTTCTGAGCCTCGACTATTGATGCAAAGCTTAGTCTGAGGAACACAGTTTTCAGTAGAAGAAAACCAGTATCGCATAGGAAAGTTAAGTGTTGGCCTCTGTGTGGTGGACACTCTTTTCTGACCAGTTTAACTGGCCAGTTTTCTGTTTTAGTGATTTTGGGAACTCATAAATACTCACCCAAATAATCTGCAGATGAATGTCTTTCTAACCTCCTTAAGGTATTTATGTAGAATACCAGCTGGACAGAAGCACCTGGAAAGCTCCTTATTTCCTGGAGATAAACTGCTGTGTTGTAGGCAAAGCTTGTCCATCTATTTCTGAAAAAATGTATGCCCTGGAACAACGAGAACATCCACTTTCTGTCAAATAGCAGCACAACCAGTTGTGTGTGTTGTGGCCCCAAGGGATATCTGCTGCCCCCAAGGAATTTTTGTTCCTTCAAAACTTCATTGAAATGTAGTTTGTTTTGAACTCTCCCTGGGTAGTTTCACAGACACTCCTATTCATATGCAATGGAAGATATATTTTTTTCTGATACTCTCAATCACTTCAATCAGTATGATTGTCAGCTGCTAGTTAAAAAATGGACTTGGACATAATTACATTTTTTTCATCTACAATCTGCTGGGCTTGTTTCTAATTCATTTTACTGCTCTCCCGTCTGCTTTTATTCATTACAGGAAATTTAAGTACCCCATTTAGTCTCAGTATAATGCTCATTTCCTTTGTATTTGTAAAAGCAGTCATCTCAAAAAAGTCGTTAGGTTTAATGTTAAGCTTTAATGTGATTTGTGAATATGATGAATTATTCTATGAGTTGTCGGAAGTTTGTATATGACATTTCTAGGTTGCCAAACCTGTCATTGATTAGCAATGTAGTGATGCATTTACAGTTTCAGGGCAACATCTCAGTTTTCTGAGGTTTTGTGGATGTTGTTGTGAAGTGGTTTTGGTCTTGCAGCGCTTTTTTTCTTGCTCTAGATTATTTTTCAACTAATATCAAACATGACAGAACTCTGGCTTGGAGTTTCAGTCCCACTGTTTACTAATACAGCTAAATTTAAGTTTCAAACACTGTAATACTTTTTTTTTTTCTTTTCCTTGAAGAGCTGGAGGCATTAGACATTTATCACTTACTTTGCAATACCTTATCCTTCCAGCACTCACTGGGCACTCTGGAACATGAGTCAGCATAATGAACTGCAGCAAGAGCATCTGTGACTTAATAGACAACCTGCTTAATAAATGTTTATTGATTTAAATTACAGATTATACACATGCATGAGATACTGAAATAAACTAAATCAGAGCTGGTTATGCATCTGTCTACACTTGCCTATATGTCTAAAATAATTATGGCAATATTTGAAGCAAGGCAAAAGGGTTAAAAGGTTGAGNTTTTTTTTCTGAAGGTCCTAATCAGCTGCAGCACCCCCAGAGGGAGGTTTCTGAATATACCCCTGAAAATTGAAGACAGCTTTTCAAGTGCTTACTTTCTGTACATTTTCAAGGAACTTTACCTTGTGGGAAAGTACTACAGGCCACAGCTGGTGCAAATAGAAGTAAAGTCACTTACTGTACGAACCAGCAGTAAGTTTGGCTTTATGACTCTGCTTTGTGACATATTTCCATGGCCATATTGTATGAGAAATTAATTTTTCTCTTCTTCAGTAAGCTGTTGACTCTAATTAGAGGAACAGTGCATGTAGCTATCCTAACAAGTTTCTTATACATTTTGTGCACAATTACAATCTTCCTTATTATTGTTCCTGACCTTTATCCTTTCTCTCTCCCCAAGCCTCTGGTTTAGAGGTCTGTCACATAGAGAGGACATTATTATGTTCATAACAAAAGCACATCTGAAAGCTCTGCTTTTTAAATCACTGCCTTTCAGTGATGATTTCTGGACACTACTGCGAATAACTGCACTTCTGTGTGACTGCTTTAACTATTTGAAATAGTACAGGAATAACTCACAATTTACCTATGTGATTTACAGTCTCAGATCACTTGTTTCAGAAGTTCTGTTCCTAAGCCAAGCTGTATTAATAGCAGTGGTGTGTGTAGATAGCAGTATTATTTTGTATTAATTTTGCAAAGTATCCAAAATGATCTAGTTTTGCTGATCGTCATGTTCTGTAGTATAACACAATGGATCGTGTTTATGGCTGTGCTAATAAATGGAAACAAGTTTGTAGTTCCACCTCTGTGAGACTTTTCGACACTAGCTTGGCTCCAGAGTTCACTTAAGCAATCTTTAGGACCCAATTTTTAGATAATGGTTAGATGTTTCAGGATGTAGATTTCTGCTTTTTCAGTGTCAGGGGCCTTGTACAGATCTTGCACAGTTAAAATTATAAGCAACTGTTTCTGCCTGAAAAGTTTCTATCAGTTTTTCTCCCACATGGGAATTCATCCTGTGATTCTCTAGCCTCAAGGTACTTGCTAAGGGAAAAAAGGGATGTTAGGATGCCCAGTGATGATGGAAATGATGTACATTACAAAAGGTTTTCTTACTTCCTTACTGTTACTACCTGTGTTTAGA
This sequence comes from Pandion haliaetus, assembly GCA_013401275.1. Taxonomy (NCBI): domain Eukaryota; kingdom Metazoa; phylum Chordata; class Aves; order Accipitriformes; family Pandionidae; genus Pandion; species Pandion haliaetus. The sequence goes on along the minus strand of VYZV01013240.1, from coordinate 47,331 downwards.
TGAGTTCTGCTTGATTCTTTTTGAGGGGTTCAGAAATTTGATGCCCACATAAAGAACCATAATCCCACAGCAAGTTGAGATGCAAGACGAACACCAGTCATCAGCGTTTCCTCTTTAATTGGCTTCAGAGTTAATGTAGAGAGGTCAATCAGAGCAGTGTAACTGCACCCAGTCATACACTTGCATAGCTTACATGTCCCGCTCAGGGCTGGGGGTGTTGTTATCAGCCACCTCAAAGTGGCACGAGTACTCTCTAGGGTGTTTGCCCGAGGTTGAAGATGTGGCCACTTCAGAGCACTTTGTGCTGCTAGAGCTGCCCAAATGGGCTTGACTGTGGTTCTAACTTTTCTCAATGAATATGATGAAAAACCAGTAGGCATAGGGGGTGGGAGGCGGGGGACAGGTGAGAGGCCACGGTGAGAGACTTGAAGTAGTTCTGTCTAACCAGGTTTCTAATTTCCACACACCTGTGTTGTCCAGGTGAGAAAACTGGTAAGCTTGGACAGTGAACTGCGCAAAAGAGCTGGTCCAACTGAAAAGCCAACTCCTGTCCTCACTCTTATGTTTGGAACATACGAAGTTTTATGTTTTACTAAAAAATAAAGCTGGTTCACTTCCACTGTCTGATTTACCAGGCATTGGCATGGGCTGATGGTGGGGAAGCTGGAGCAGGTGGGCAAATGGTGTGAAGATGAGGAAAGGAGAAAGGGCAATGACTGGCTTAAGCTGCTTGTTGAACTGTATTCTCAGTGTCTATAGAGTTGCTTAGTTGTCCTCATGGTCCATCTGATTTGTCTTTTACGCATGTGAGAATCTCATGAATGCCTCACAATTATTTTATGTTTGGGTTTACTTAAATTTGTTTTGTCATATATTCTTGAACTGACTGCAGTCTGAAGAGGTTTCTCCTGAATCCTCATAAATACTTTGCTCACTCAGTATTTTGGATCTAAATATCCTGCTTGTAGCTATATTAACTTACTGAATGGCTTTATTCCATTTAGTATATCAAGATTAATATCATGTTAATTAAAAGGAAAGTTTAATGCTTCCTATTTAGTTAGAGAACTATGATATCTTTTACTTTTTTATGCTGGCTGACTGCTGAGTTCTGGAAATGTCATCTGCCTTCCATGAGTCTTTGGTACAATTCCTAGAAATAAATACTAATAACACTTACTTCAGAAGAGTGTTGCATGGCTAAACTAATGTTTGTAAATTATTCTGAAACTCTAAGATGCCAAACAGTCTGGTGCAACAATTAATATCGCTAGTGTGAAGTATCATCCAGTTTCTATATTACATATTCATGTCCTTTAAAAAGGGAAAGGAAGCAGAATGTAATGCTCATTGATGTTTTTAAGTCCTTTATTAGAGCTAATGTCTTATTAATAGCCTGGAAGAGCTTTGCAAATACAAGGTTTAATTCTTTTTCTGCTACTTTTGAAGTCTAAAGATTGTATAGAGGAGCTATTACTGCTTCATAAACAGTTTCTGGGATGAATTTGAAGGTTTACTCGTGTCTCATCTTGGGCTAGTCCTCAAGATCCTATTTCATCAATATGTAGAGTATGTTTGCTACCATTTCGTATGCTGTAGATTCATGGCAAATTCCTATTTTATTCAGAAAGTGGCCTGCTGTGGAATACTCTCTGTATAACATATGCTTGTTTCTTAGGCAACTCAGACTTCATTATTGATATGAAACAAATCTTTACTGCAGTATTAGTATGCTTTGAAAGCATTAAATGGCGTTTGTAGTTCCTCTGTTCTTTACAATGTATACTGGATTTTTTTTTATTATTTTTCTTTTTCTGACACAAGATGTATTTCTACCGTTCATGATTTTGCTTGCCACACCGCATATAATTTTCTGTTGAGTCAGCTCTCTTCCTCTTTCTGTATAAATATCTATGCTAAGTGCTTTTTACTCAGAGATCTTTAGAACTATGCACAGTTTTGACAATTTACCATCTTTCTTACACTGTTGCTTCTCTTCAGTTCTCATGGTCACATTATACTGATCTATATCTTAGTTTCTTTCTCACTATCATTTTCTCACTGAAGATTCCCTAATGGAATTATGAGGAAAAAGGCATTTTTAGTTTGAAATTAGCTGTAGTCTAGGAAAAGAATAAGAAAACCTTGTAGCTGAGATAAGGCAGGATTTAGAAGAATCTGCGTATTACTGCAGGAAATTTGGTAGTAGTTTGAGTGGCAGAGATATCTACATGAAATAAGAAATATTTAAAAGTAAGTTTAACTGAGTTCAGTGAGCAGGTGTATCATTAATAAACTTGGAAGGGAAAATGAACAGAAATTTGCACAGAGTTCAAACTATTCATGCAACTGAAATGAGAATGTAAACCATGTACAGTAGTTATTGAGGCAAATGCCACTGGTCATGAAAATAAAATTGATCTCAAATTTATTCAATAGACTGCTGTAGAGCAGACCAAATATGCTACAAAATGATTAAAAAAAAAAAGAGGACATTATGCAAATTGAATTTTAAATAAGCATAGAAATTGTTATGTAGTTTTAACATGAGGAAAACATAGTGACAGAAGAATCTGGAGTTCTGCTACAATGGTTATTTGCCTCCATGCTTATTTGGCACACTTAATACTAGATAGATACCTAAAAATGGATGCTATGAAAATTGCTGAAAATAAAGTACTGAGATATTGAGAAAGCACCAAAAAGCTTGAGTATAGCTAGAGTATATGGGAAAACCAAAGAAAGATGATATTTTTTCCAAAGGAATCAAGAAGAGAGCAGTATTTAAAGAATTGTATGGGTTGAATACAAAAGTCTTCTAACATCATTAAAATACAACATAACGTGATTTCCAATACAAAAGACTGAAGGCTAAAAGTTTTTATACATTTTTGTAACAGAAATTGCTTCATAAAACAGACTACCTGGGATACCAATCTTCTGGAAGTGAATGAAAATTTCTACAGGGACTATACTTTAATAAGCACAGAAGTGGAAAAACAAATGTTAGTTTGTTGGATGTAGACAGTAAAAAAACCCCAATACAACAATATTGATTTTGATTGCAGAATTTGGATGTCTGATATGATGCTGCATGCATTAATAAAAATCAAGTTGTGGGCAGCTAGCCTCCATTTCCCTTCCATGTGACAGTGTGACTCTACTGGGTGATTTCCTGTGATTTTACTGCCAGCATTTGTGGGTGTGATTATGGTGGGATGTTTGAAAGCAGATGCTTCTTGCCAGCCATTAATCTTATGCTATCCCTTCTCAGTGTAAAAAGGAAAAGTAACCTCACACAGTGAAGTGGGCTTCCACATTGCAACCTAAGTCACTTCCGAATGGCCCACTGATTCCAGAAATGAAATTTCTGTTTTCTGCAACCTGCTTGCCTGCCTTCTCAGCAGTCTGCTGGGATAAGAACAAAGGACTAGAAATTTCTGTTGAATCTAGTCCTCTGCTGTCACAGGTAAATGCATCATTTAATTCCTTTCATTGATGTTTTTTAACCTTTTCTATTACTGTCGCACTGTTTCACCCTGTTATAACATTGTTCCTTCAAGAATGAGAATGGCTAAACAGTCCCTTCTCTTGGATGTCACGGTAGGAGCTGATGTTCAGGGTGTAGCATGTATGCACTGTGTGCTGTTTAGAACTTGGAGGGGAAGTTTGGCTCATGCACTTCTGCACCAGAACCTCAAGTGCAAAACAAAATCAGTCAGGAAGTCTAAGCTGCTGTAAATAATGTAGATGCTCAGTGTAGCTACATTAGTACTTTTTTTCAGTTACAAAGA
>VYZV01013240.1:29000-40289 GCA_013401275.1 Pandion haliaetus | reverse complement strand
GAATATTCAAAGTTGTCCTGGAACCTGCTCTAAGAGTTAAACGACATTTAAATAGTACCTAGACTGACCTTTTCTCCTGGGCAAGGAGAATTTTCAGTGAGTGGTCTTCTGAATAACTGTGAAAATATATGAGTAGATGAAAAGATAAATGTGGTGCAATTTTCCTGCTTCGTGAATAGTCTTCAGAGGATAATATCTGGTATGGGATGCTAGACTAATTCAGTAATATGACAATTTTTTTTTCCTGGCGAATATATGTAACTCTGTGAGGATAATGCCTAGCTAATTTAGAGGGGCAGATTCTCTACTAAAATGTAGGACACTCCAGTTTGAAGGATTTTCCTGTAGAATTAGTGAGAAAAATCTTGCCCTCTCCTTTTGCTGTTCCCGAGTACTAAATTATGGACATCATGTCTATGTTTTTGCCCAGATGTTTTTCAGACATCAGTTCCTTGTTGCTGAAGCACTAAGAATTTTTTCTGCTAATAGAAGTAGTCTCTAAGAAGACTTTCAGTTGTATGTCGAGGTGCCATCCACATAAACAGGCAACCCCCATTTGGCTTTATGTGCATATAATATTCCTGTCATTCTGTGCCATTCAATTTTTGAAATGTAAAAAAGATGCACATATATGACTAAGTTAACACAGAACTTTACAAGACATGTCAAGTTATGAAAATAATTTCATTCATTAAAAATGAAGTGAATTTTAAATGTCTAGCAAAGCTCCCATTATGAGTCAGTTATTCTAAATAAATTTTATTAGTCTGAGATAATTTAAAACCAAACAAGCTGAAAATGTGTCCAGGTTTTGCATAGTAATTTGCAGCACATTGTTAACATTTGAATTGTTTTCATTCTTCTATACTGATGAGTTTTTAACCGTTTAAGTTGGGAAAGGGAATTTAATTGTATGGCTGCATGCTATATAACAGCTGTTAATAATTGCCTGGTCTATAGAGCTGCAGCAGGAGGGGATCTTGCTGCAGTTCTTGGGAGGCATCTGGCAGGAATTTTACCTGAAGGGAGTGCTTTCTTGTTAGGCCCAAGCTAACATAGCAAATAAAAGTCTGAGGCACTATCTCCCTCCTCCTTTCTAATGCCCAGAAACAAAATAAATGAGGATTATGTACCACAGGAGTGTTGCCAGTAGAACATGAACAAGCATTGACAAGTTACAAGCAGACCCAAGAGATTTTACAATTTTATAAATATGCTGGTTCTAAAAGGCATCGTAAACTGGTGCTTGAGATGCATGCTTCATATTACAGAAGACTCATGCAATTTATTTTTATTGGTCTTGTGATCAAAATCATGTGGTTAGTAGATTCTTGCAGTTCACAAAAATCTTTCCATTAGTGTATAATCTTTTACCTGCATACAAAGTCTGTAAATTCTTGCTTAGTTTAGGTAGCAAGACTTGTTTTGCAATGCTGATGTATCTAATTAAAAAATGATGGTTACTGGTATATTCACAGATGAAAAAACCAGGATTTTTTTGTCAATTGGCAACTTAACATCCACCTGATGCATGATAATACTCTTTCACAACAACAGTGTAATAAAATCTCACTTTTTTTTTGTCAAGTACAAACTTTACTCTTCTTCCTAAACACACTCATCTTTTTGACTGGTGCATGGGAAATAGAGAATAAAAGTAATTCAGGAGGTTATAAGACCTGTTAAAGCACTAGGTATGAAATGGCTGTCACACTTCACTTTCACAACTTCAGACATAATTATCACTGCTTAATGGTTGACAGGCTAGAGTCAATTTTTACAGTCTAAATGTTAAGAGTGGATGATGGCAGCAATAAATACCTGTCAGCAACAGCTTTCAAATACTTAAAAAAATCCACTTGTATCTGGTCAGTGATAAAAGCACATGAAAGTTCACAAATTAACTGACTTTAAAAGGATTTGTCAGGTCAGAACTGCTGGATTCTACAGTTTATTCATCTTTTTTGAATAATATTTGTAGCTACAGATTAGCAGCTATTGTTACAGAAAATCAAGCCAGAGATGAGGAGAAGGGCAAGTATGAGTTTTTTAATCTGCATTTTATCAGGCTGCCTGTATTTTTGAATAGTGTATGCAGAATTTGGTTGTAAAGTATCTCATCTTGTGCTGACAAGGCAAGAAAAAGTGTTCAGCTTTGGGTTATAAGCCTAGGTCTCATGTCATCAGCAAACATGTTTAGGATACTAACATTTTAATGCATTTAAACTTAAATACTATTGCTTTAGGTTATATTTCTTTTAGCTTCTATTGTCTTTCAGCTTTAGTATTAGAGATACAAAAGAGGTAGTATCTGACTTCTAGATTAATGCTTAGGTAATGCATAATAAAGCTCTCCAAGCCCCTAAATGGACTGTAAGTCTGACAGCTGCTTTGTTTATTTTGTCATTTTTCTGTAGGTTAGGGTAGAAGGGGGGGGGGCGATGGGGTGCCGTTACCAGAGGTGCGTGAGAGCCAATCTGCTACCAGCACGTTTATGTCGTTGGATCTTCTTCTCGGTGTTTAGATCTAGGCTTTTGGTGCAATGTGATGTGGCCAAAATAAAGGCCTATGACTGCTCCGTCCCTCCTGCTGACGTTCTCCACTCCAGCGCGGGTCGCCCCCGGCTGCAGGCCCGAGGATNCCCCCCCTTCATCTGCGACCGAAACTTTGCCATTTACACCCAGTACAAGGGGAGGGGACCTTCAGCAACTCATAGGCCCTGGAGAGCTGCAGTGACACAGGAAGAGCCGTGAGGAGCTGGTGAAGCCAGGTGCTCACACTGCCACCCCAGGGCTGTCGACTCCTGGTCTGCCAGCTCGCTGTGCCGGGCTTTTGTTGAGCTGCTGTCAGGCCTCTGAGCTCTGCCCAGATTCATGGAGCCAGAGCTCAGCCCCGCTCAACCATACCTGCTACCAGGAGGAGCCTCACTTCCAGTTTCCTGTGCCACTTTTCCCAGGATTTAATTTACCGGTACGGCTTTGAAGTTAACCTTCTTCTATATGAGTGGTAGCGCCCCATAAGCTCTGCTGTCGTTTCCCATCTGCCCCTGCTTAAATATTGCTATTTTGGACTACTGTTGGCTCCTACTCCTCCACAAAAACAACTCCAATAATATATATATCACTCTGAAGAAAAAAATACAAGCAGTAGGAAGTTTCACAAGGCCTCTACCACACCTTTCCTACAGGTTACCAGCTCTGCATTTGGCTCACATAAACCACAAATTATACCTTTTCACCAGAAGGGAATAAAAATATTTTACCTACCTGCTTGCAACAATTCTCTTGTATTAAAAGCTCCTTCAGTTTTAGACTGTGTGTTTAATTTCTATCAGGCCATGCAAGGCATCTGTGCCAGACTGTTGTTCCCATCCTGTTTAGTTACTGTTTTGGATCCTCAAAGGACACAACCTTATTTGTTTCTTGAAACCAAAACCACCTTGGGCCTGTAACGAAAGAGCTGCTGAGGGACTAGTCACTCAGAAATGAGACATAGCATTTCATCAGTGAAGCGCGGTGAACTGTGTATCTCCCACACGCAGAGGCTTGGGAGTTTTGAATCTGCTCTGTGCCTCAAACACATGCTGAGCTGTTTCAAACTTTGCTTTTAACAATCAAACAACTTTTCTTTCTGCTAGATTTTTTTCCTGACAAACATCTCCACTATTCTTTCCATAGCACTGTCTTCCCTTAAAATGAAACTGCTTGCCACTCCTGTTATCAAAGTAACCATACATTTCATGAGAATGGCACACAGGTTGTGCCCCTATAGCTTGGATCTGAGCTATTCTCCAAAGATTTCAGTAAAGATCCTTTTCCATGCTTTGCACATGACAAGAATACAGCCTAGACATCTTTGGAAAACTGCTCTGAAAAGCCATGTTCCTCATAATACAGATCAAGCCCTTGCAGACAAATGGGCAGGGAGCGCGAACCTTGTGTTGCAAATATTCAGTGCCCATCAACTGTTCGTTCATAGAGGCACACATCCACACAAAGACATTTAGTGGTGGCAGCCTGGTCCAAGTGGAAATGTTTTCTGCTGTTACAGATCCCATGCATGTTGCTTTCCAGTCTTTCATCAGATCTGCAAATAACTGTTCATTTGTTTTCTTCTTCTAGTACTGTGCTTTGTACTGTTTATGCATATGATTTATATAATTTATATTGCTTTTATTTTGTTTATACTGTACTTTATACTTGTTACGGAGCTCTTAGTCTATGTGCACTGCCTCAGAGCTCAGCAGACTTTGTTACAGCAATAAAAAGACTGCAAAGGTATTTTAGATTCATACTAGAGTTGAAAATGCTGACTCCTGCATGAGCTGCATTTGAGTTAAACACAAAGAGATTGTCACATCCCCTATAACCAGGAAAACACTAAGAACCTTCCCCAAATATGAATTTATCTGAAATAAACCCCCAGCATTGTCCCCTCCAAACTGTACTGTCTTGAACTGATCTTGAAAAAGCCCCAAATCTTAAGGGATCCACTCCTGACTGAGGGTGCTTTTTTGACACCCTGATCTATTTTTCAAACCGCTTCCCTTTCAGACAGTGCTTAGGAGTGGAAGGCAGTGAAGGTTAAGCAGCAGTCCCCCAGCAATGTCCCAGTTTTGCAGTTTCACGCATGGTTCAGGTTCTCCTAGCAATCATGGTCTGCTCACCAAGACCCTCCCCACCTCCCTGCAAAAAGCCGTTCCTTCTCTACAGCCTGCCATCCCCAATGGCTTGAGGACAGCCCAAGCCCTGCCTTTGGCTGCCGAGCTGGAGGGATTCTGTTATCAGGGGATACTCAAAAGCAGGGTTCAGAAAAAACCACCTACCACAGTGAGCTCCCCAAAAAGCCTTTTTTTTTTGTGTTAATCAAGGAAACCATTTCGTTTAAACAAAAGCAATGTAACTTTGGAATAACAGCTCCATATTTCTGGACTTAACATGTCAAATAGGGAAAATGTAAAGTTATCAGTCAGAGAAACAAAACGGAACTGAAGACGCTCATACCCACATGAACACTCAGTTTGAGCAATGATAGCAGCATCACAGGGAGCAGACAGGGAAGCAGGACAATGAAGGGGATATAAAGGCACTGATTCCTTCTGTGTGATGAATCTAAAATGCAGAAAACCAGATGTATTTCTGTGCCAAAAAAGTATTGAAGTTTGCAAGTTACCCACAAACGCTATTGCTTTTCACTGGAGTAGATGAGTCCTCAGTGTCTTGAAGTTCACGCACTGGTGCACAGGTCGAGAGAAGATCTGTGGTCGCAGGTTGCCCACTCTCTCGTTGGGTGGGAGACCTCAGGGCTTCTGCACAGCGAAACTGAAATGAAAGGTTTACACTTAGACCCTTAGGGGCAGAGGAAGAAAGTGAAAACAGGCAATACTTACCTAGGTGTTTCAGTCAATTAACATGGTGGTTAAAATACCCTGAAGGGAAGAAGTAAGGTTGAAATCTCACCTTTCTTGGTTAGCACTCTAACAGCTAAAATATTACATAAAAGTAGGGTGTGCATTTCCCTTCTTAAATTACTTAAATACTTCAGTATTTCTTTACTTATAAGTTTTCCAGGGTTTTTCAATTACACATAAGCTGGATTTGATACTTCTTAATTTTGTCTCATGCGAGCTTCCTTCCTGTAGCTAGACTAGCTTGGTTGAAAAGTGAGTAGCTACTGTGATGCTCATTCTGATTTTCTCACTCAATGATCTCCAGCTTTTTTACTGTTCTGTTCTGTGCATATTTGGAGCATTTCAGTTACTTAAGGCTTATTTTCTCTTGATGGATAACTTGGATTAAAGTTACAAAAGGATTTGAATAATTATCCTAGAATAACTGTGTTTATGAGCTACAGAATTGCCACAATGGTTTTCTCAAACTGTTTTCAAAATGGATCATGTTAAACCAGATGTGGCACTTCTATCCTGGAACAAGAGTATTCACGGATGAATTATTCAGGGACTGCTGTTCTGGAAAAAACTATTCTTGAGTAAGTATTTCTGAGAAGCTCACGTGTAGAAAGGCTTTTGTGCTGATGTTCTCCACAATTCACTCATCACTCACAACATTTAGTGTAACAGCAATCTGGAAGCAGAGGTGAAAAGACCCACAAATCTCACTTGATGTGCCATGTGGGTTGTTTTTCCTGCAAGCAGCTTAGATGTTCCTTTATAGCCATTAAAAGTTTATTAAAATGCATGAGAGACATCCATTATAAACCAGAAAAAAAAGTCCATTAATATTACATATCAAATGAGAGTTATATCCACACATTCCCCCCGCCCAAAACCCCAAACACCAAAAAAAGCACATTTAAATGTAGAAATTTAAAAAGGGCAGAAGAATATTTTTATACTATGTTAACTGAGTAATTGATTAAACTATTAAAAAGTGGATCAATAATCCAGCCAGTTCCAAACAATGCTGGCATAGCTCCGTGACATCGTGATGCAGCTGACATTTCCTGACCTTGCATACTTTGAAGGCAAATTGTATGGCCTTCACACAATAGCTCTGGGAAAGATGGAAGTAACCCATAAATATTAGAAGGGGAGTGATACTAAGGAAGAAGAATCCTTTAGAATAAACACAGTGGTACAACTAGAGTTAATAGGATGAAATGAAGGAAAAGGGGAAATGTAGGTGGACTGTCACGAGAAAATTCCTGTTCATAAATTACTAAGCTATACTTGGATACAAAATAATTTCCCAAGAGAAGTGGGGATAACACTCTTACTGGGATGTTTTCATGCTGGTCTATGTGCACCTATATTCACATGCGACACTAATATAGTATTGACAGAGAGTACGTTATTTGTTCAGTACTTGAATGTTTGTCTAGTTTACCCATGAGGTCTTCTTGTTTCATTTACATACTGGGAAACTGATACAGAGTGAGTTTCACAGATGTATAGAATATGAAGAAGTGAACAAGCATAAACTGATGTCCTAAAACAATATTCATTCCTGAGTGCAGCTTTAAAGATGTTACTGGTTTTTTTTTGTAGTCAGCTCTAGCTGTGTTTTAGCGTTTTAGCCCCCTAGGAGACTTCTTACTGCAGGATCCTCTCAAAATTAGGTCTTTCTTTTCCAAGGTATGTGCAATGTTTATACATCTGTGTAATTCTTGCAGTGCAGCTCAGCAGGCTTTGCCAAGTAGTAGCTTTCAAGATAACTCCCTATTGGTCTCCTCTGGAAGCAATTGATTAGTAGCTTGGCTTTAAACAAAATATTTTTCCAAAATATTTTCCCCTTAAATAAGCTTTTCATAGCTTGTAACCATTTTCATTCTCCTGTAAATTATAGGACATATGTTTTTGGAGGAAAATCATTCTCTTTCCAATGCTAGGAAGTTAATATGTGCTGATCTCAGCCAGCAGAGCCAAAGGTGTCTATGAAACATGCCAGGTGGATAAGCTGCTTTGCAATTAAAGATGAATCATCACTTGCTTGCATTTATTTCCCTCATCTCTTAAAATTGTAACCCTGAAAGATTAAGAAGAAATAAATTAGGTTTTAATAAATATTCTCCTTCTTTATGACGACTTCTGAAATTGTACTGCAGAACTTAATCTTTCCTTGCAGAAGGAGCTCAATTTTCACAGTATCCTCAGTAATGCAGCAAATTATTTTAGGTGGTCTTCTCCAGATAGAAGCTGTGAATGAAATTCTCAATATAGACATTAATCTGCTTCTGCAGAATTTACTTGCAAGGTCAGGAAAAGTTAACAACTTTGTCCATTGAAACAGGACAAACGTTTAACAGAGCAACATGAACCATAATATTAGTCACCAAAAGTCTCCTCTATCTTCGAAAATGCTATGGTTTCTTCTACATATGATGTTAGACAAGTGGACACTGCAAACAAGTGCAGAATAACTTGATATAACACTTGCAGTGAATTGGAAAAGTTTGGGATACATCACATCAACTCTGCTTACAAACCAGGGCCCAATCACTTTTTTCCCAATTTTTTAAGATACATTTCAGTATATATCAGCCAGGAGGAAAAGAAGAAATAGCTGATGTGCAAAATTCCTGACATTTTTTCTTGCAGCCAAGTGATAATGTGCTGTCCTGGACGATGGCTGAAATCGCTTCGCATAACCCGCAGGTCACTCAAGGATAGGGATCAGGTATTACCTCTGGTATGATTACCTCTGGTTCTGCCTCTTGCTCCTGTTCTTGTGATGGCCCTGGTTCATCTTCATCCTTCACTTAATAACGTTATTGTTATTATTATCATTATTAGATTCTTCCTTTCTGTTCTATTAAACTGTTCTTATCTCAATCCACGAGTTTTACCTTTTTTTTTCCTGATTCTCTCCCCCATCCCACTGGGTTGGGGGGAAGTGAGTGAACGGCTGCGTAGTGCTTAGTTGCTGGCTGGGCTTAAACCACGACATACTGTTACATATGTGAGTAGTGACATATTGCAATAACCAATTTATTGAACAGCGTTGGTTGGTTTTGAATCAAGAAGAAAAATGTTGCATTGGTCATAATGAATTGTATAGTTTCTATATTCAAATTTAAGAAATGTAATGAATATGGTGTAGCAGATTTATGATGTCCAGCTATTTCTGTGGCATAGTATTATTGCAGAGAAGGGAAGGAACCAAATATGATCATCTTCTGCGAAAACTGTTAAACGTTTACATTGCAAACTATTTTGTTATGTTTGTAATGCCTGTATTAATTAAAATAAGGGTTAGATATCTTTTTGATAAAGATTAAAGTCCTTCAGCTGCAACTTTGAAATGCTCAGTTTCAACCTGTCATAGCTTAGATGGAAAGGGAGCACACAGTTTGGGGCATATAGCTAGGGAATACTCAACACAAAAATTGCCTGCTCTGGAAATGTAGTACAGGTATATTACACAGCTGTCCTCATTCTTTTGCAATCTGAGATTTGACATACAAGTCAAAAGAGCCTGAAAATGGACTTCACATAGTGTTTCAATGCATATAGACTGGCGCCACTTGTGTGTGTAAATCCACTTAGTATTAATGTGTGTCTGAATTGTTGAATTATACAAGCAGAAAGCTTGCTTTTTACTCAGATTTAAATCACTGAAACTAGTTCTGTCTAGAATAGTACATAAACCTTAATGTTATCACAGTATTCCATGGGCTTTAGGAAAGATTAGTGGCAAATGGTCATCTGCTCCAAATTTATATGCATTTAATCAGAGTGGCTCTATATTGGTAACTACAAAGAAATTTGTTAACTCTGCCCTTAGTAAATTTCTGTAGATATTACCAAACTATTTCCGTAACATTTTTTTGTAGTTTTAGGCTTGTTTATATATTTCTGAATTTTAAATTTTCCTGCCCTCTGGCTTGTAAATTATCTGTAAAAACATATATTAATAAATCCTTGTATTTTGCCTCCAGATAAATAAAACCAATTTGAACTTGCTTACTCTAAAAGTCCAGAGTATTTCTAATTAAATTGTAAATCCTGTATTTCATACATTGCTATATATATTTACATCGCACTTCTGTATTCAACTCTCAGGCACCATTATCCTGACAAAAAAATTAAATTTAATTTTAAATGTAAATATGCATGTTAAAGAGCATTAAACATTGATTAAATTGTAGCCAGAGGTTAAATTTCTGTGGCTGTGAATGTGAACAGAGTTAGTCTGGCAATGACTAGTTTTGAAAATCTATTCTATGTACCTAAATTCCAATGATTTTCAATAGGAGTTGGCTTCTTATGCTCTTCAGATGTCACAAAATCATTTAAAGGATGTATCTAAGTCTGTACTGGAGTATCATTGAATCACAAGGATGTTGCAGCAAACTTTAGAAATTAGCAAATCACTCACTGAGAGTCCATGGCATGAATTTCACATTTAGATAATATAGGTATCTAAGTTTTTAGGTTTTGGTATTACTAGATAGAATAAATCATTAAAATATAGTAAAATTCAGGGTAACATGGAGACTGATAACCTGTAACACTTTCCCCTTTTGACTGTTTTTATATCATGGTTTTACTAGCCCTGTAGTTTGAATAGACAAAACATACTTTAACATCCTTCCAAAATCTGTATTCAAACTTCTCTACAGAATTCTGGTTTGATGATAACAAATATTTTCCTAGTGTCATTAATTACATTAATTCTGCCAATTCCAAGTAAGAAATAACACTGTTAATCCAAAAAAGACTGCCTGAGAATTATTATCATGGAACTATGAGAAGGGAAAATAAGTTGAATGTAAGACCCCTGTCCAGGTTGAAGCAATGCTGTAAAATGGTATATAAAAGAACATAGAGGATATATTAGAAATGTGATGATTCAAAGAAAATAGTGCTTAATCATTGTGTTAATAGTGTTAATCAGTGAAAACTCTTTTTCTGCAAATCGATACTTTTCAAAAATTGGGGAAGTGTAAAGGCACTTTTTATGTCAAAAAGTCAAACATGTTTTTAATCAGAAGTGCTGTAAAAAAAAGTCAGTTTCCAAACTAGGAAATATTTGTGTAGCTCTTCTGTATCGGTGAAAGGCAACAATGAAATAAGCAGGAATGCCTCTGGAATATGAACACCCCAGGAAGAGCCAGAATGGCCTCCAGAGATTGCCACAGCAAATGCAGCTTAGTAGAATTGTCAGTTATATCTTGGGAAGGACCTGTTCCTTGGTTTATTCTGCAATGAGGAAGTAAAACCGAAGTCTTCTGCAGCCCTTTTGTGACACAGTCATCTGGTGCTGAGTTGATGCTGGGCCAAATATTTTCCCTAGAATATCTTTGGGGAGGAAGAACTGGAAGTGACAGTGATGGTCAGATATTTTAAAGAAAGTGGACTGATTTTATTTTGGTTTTTTTAGCCTGTGAAAAATGTATTTTATCATCTGAAACTGTTCTTCGCCAGCTGAACAAAGGCAATTCATCAGTTTGGATAATTCTTATAATACAAATGAGATAGTTGTAACAGTAAGGGTAACTTAAACCTTTTGCTCTTCTGTATTTTTCGTGAGTAGTATGGCCTTCCTAACTCCATACATGATGTGATACTGTGAAACTAATTTCCAGTGAAGCCATTGGTTTCAAGGCTTTCTCTTAGTCTATTCTGGTTTTGTTTCTCCTGACTCATTAGTATTCAGCTTCTTATAATGAGATTTTCATCGGAATCATACAGGTTTATTCTTTAGTACTCCTCCAGGGGTGGAACAAAGCTGCTTAGATTAGCTTTTTGGTGCCAAAAGGGGTCAACACCTGCTCTGATAAAAAGAAGCAGCTAGACCAAATTTCTTATTATCGCTCCCTCATCTGGAT
>VYZV01013240.1:0-27742 GCA_013401275.1 Pandion haliaetus | reverse complement strand
TCCATTTTAGTAGTACAATTGTGTCTTGGTCCACCTGGACAGAACAATACAATTTGATGAAGTACCAACTGCAGACATAAAGTCCACCTAAATCTTATCCTAACTCTTGCAGAGTTACAAGAACAAAAATTGTAAGTCAAGCTCCTCAGCATTCCTCAGCAGTTGCCATCAGAAGATTATTTTACACTGGAAGCTGTGTAAAGTACCACACCATATTTATAAAAATAGTTTCTAACCCAAAGGGAAGGAAGTTAGGGAGAAAACTTGCTGTATGAATTCTTCGACATGTCTGTTTCAGGGACACCAAGCCTGTGCTATCCTACAAACAAAACAATCCCCCAAACCAATCCTATCCCACAGTATTCATGAACTGTTGAAGTTTGTTCTTTGTAAACGAACAGTTCAATGACAACAATCTTTTTTTTTTAGTTTGGCAGGCAGCTGTCGTGATACTTTTGATACCTGTAGTGTTATTTGTTGTACAAAATATTCTCTAAAAATGAGTGCAAAAAAAAGTTAGTCTATTATTCTGTTTGTCTATTTCCTATTGGTTTTCTTATGTTACCAGAATGACTGTGTGTTTAAAGTTGATTTTTCTGGTTGTTGATTGCGACTAAGTAACAAATAACAATAAAAGAAATCTCAGCTTCTGGTTGCCAATCTTGCATTTCTCTCAGAACTCCAGCTGCTGTAACTGACAGTTTCCTTGGAATCTCCACTTTTGTTAAATAATTTCAATTTCTAGTTTTTCAGGTGAAAATATAACCTGATTGCAAGGATGGAAAACTGGTACCCAAACTGGTTATCCCCATGCTAATTTTGTATGTTACATTTTGGTAAAGAAGAAGGGATTAAGAGAGTTCTCATTCAGTCTTCAGCACATAGTTGGCAGTGTTTAGTAACAGAGCGTGATAAATGAACAGCCTGCTGTATTTCTCTAGGTATTTTGCAAACAAGTCTTTGCAATGGAGCATTTTTCCAGACGAATTTGCTGCTTAGCCAAAACTAAATTTTGGGGTGGGACTGTGTTTTCTTCGGCTAATTGGCAGTTTGCCTGATTTCCTTACTTGATTTGGGTGTATCGGTAAATCATCAATATTAGGTAATTTCCTATTTTACAAATAGTTTCTAATCAGGTTGATGACCACACTTTACTGTTCATCTTGGACATATATAGCGTCAAGACAGAGACTGTCTCTGATTACACCAATGTATAAAAAATATTGCTCCATTCTTACTTTGTACATGTGGAGTAACACTTTTATGCTTTTGAGAATATATAAAAAAAATTAAGCTGTATCTGTGATGTGTAAGGCAGTCACTTTAATTTCTTACTTCACTCTCAGTCAGTAACAAAGCATATATTAAAGAGGAGATAAGCAATGTATATCCTGGCTAAAGTGAAGCTTTATGTCTCATATGTTTCAATAGGAATTGGCCAGATACATGGGTTAATCATGGACTGGATCCACTAGGAAGCATATTGAAAAACATAGTTTTCTGGCCACTTGGCAACCTAAACACCATTGAAATAGTCTTGCTAAAAGAACTGCAATTTTGGGGGACACCTCTTCACCTTGAACAGTGTGCGGTGCTCCATGTATAAAACTCAAAACTATGCAATAGTGATCTTAGAGTTATAACTGCAGTATTTTTCACTGACAATAGGGCAAGAAATCTGGAAACGGAACATTAGACTGGAAAGGGAAACAAAGAAGGGGAGCCAGGGTACAGAATAAGTATTTGTAGATGTGTCTCAATCTGTGCTCAACACGTTTTTGCAAATTGCAACTCAGATTCATGCATTTTCACTTTCTTCTTGTGCATGGCCTCCTTTAAGCTTTGACATAACTTTTGCAGTTCACATTTTTCCATTGAGAAAGCAGAAAATATAGTAGATATGCTATTGATATCTTCCTCAAACCATTTGCAGGTCTTATGGGTCCTCTTACGGATCTGCTATTTCAATTACACTGTCCCTCTGCCTTGTAACTTCACAAAATGCTCTTTTCCTTGTTGAGAATCTTCATACTGATTTCAATGGCCCCATCTGAAACCTGTTGATGCACGGTTGATCTGACAGCTCACTGGGCATGGATTTTGATGGTATAGTCATGCATATGACTCATAGAACAGAAGGCTGAGACTAGCATGTAGTACAAAACACTAATATGACTTTTGTCCCATGTAAAAGGGCCATGGGTCTCTGAAATAATATCATCATCTTTCCCTAAGAGATCAGGAGATAAATTCATTGTATAGTGTTTTTGATATTTGTTTATGCTGAATTATATTCATAGAACTGTCTTAGTATGGTTTAATTTTTATTTCTGCTAAGCAGATTTTCTGGAATAAATACCTATTACTGAATTACCTTGTATTTAAAAATAACATAGCAAAAATATGGATGCCTATGTAGTCCTCTACTGCAGAATTACATCATCAGAATCTGATTATTCTCTGAGCTGGCCAATGATGTAATAAGATTTATTTTTAGTAATGAGAGTTAAGATATTTAACTTCTGCTATTAGAGGATCAAGAGTTTTATTACAACTGATAAAGGTCTGAGCCTGGATTTCTTGTAAATAATGCAGAATGGCTGGACTCTACCAACCCCTGAAACAGAAAGATGCTGAATTCCCATTTCTGGAACATATTTTACCTCAGGGGAACTGTGATATGTTCTCACACTGTCTTCCAATGAGATAAGCAAAACTGAAATTAATGTAACCAAACCATGTCTTAACTCCCACCCCCATCCTTTCCCCCCTCCCTAGTTTTTGATCTCTTTGCTACAACTGCTAGTTTTTCTTAAATATCTGGGACAAAATGCAAAACCCATAAATGTATTTGAGGAGGAAATAGAATATGTATCACTGCGTTACAGTTCTAACAAACTGGATAACAAACTTGCATAATTTTTTAAATACTAAGGTTTGGTTTGAAAATTTAAACTGGGAAAATTCTGCCCAAGGTTATTGAAAAAAAAATGCTCTCCTGGGTTCTGATATTAGTTTTGTACTTAATTAGATATGTCAATTGACTGTGGTGGTCAGTGAGCTATCTGAAATACATACCAGATGCCAGAAAGAAAAATTGCATTGTAGTCTGTCTTTAGATGCTGACAATGAGATACTATTGTCTGTCCCCTGCCGAGTGTGTGTGTGTAGGTAGGAAGACAGAGAGGAGAAAGCTTAGCCAGATTGATATTTTCCTTGCTTTTGTTATGCTTTGCTTTCTCTCCTTTTATAGCAGGCTTATTAATGTCTGTGCTCCCAACAGTGCTTTTAGCATCCCCACAGGCAGCTGCCTGCTACTACCTATTTCTGTAGTAGGCCTTTGTCTTGCTTGCTGTCTGTTTCTGATTCTGCACACCTCCAGTGCAATGGCATACCTACTGTTAATTTGAACCTCCTGATTAAGTATTTTGTTGCATCAGCACAGGGTTAGAAGTCTAACCTCAGCTATTAGTGACAGCTCACTTATCAAAAGTGTTACTTGAAACAAATGCAATAAGAACATGAAGGAAATGCTTGATTGAAATATTTTTTTGTAATTTATTCAGTCTTTTACTATCAAATAATGTTTTTGCTTGTTTTTGATATTTTTATCTTATAAACAGTTTGATGGCTTAAATATTGAAATGCATCCAAATATCTTCTCTATACACTCAATATATGTATCAATAAGCATATATACTTGATGTAAAACTGTATGTGTTTAACATTAGTAAAGTACAAATATGAGACAATTTTATATTTATTGATAATTCATTTATTATAATATAAGACCAATACCATCACTATACTAATAGATATTTGACATAAGAACCATTTGCTTACCCAAAAGTTGTGTTTTATTCTTTGAAAGTGTTCTTGCATTTCACTTTCACCTTTCAGGTTAAAAATAGTTTTCCTCACAATGTATAATTGTCATTTTTCCTGGCTTTGCTCGATACCTGTTGTGTTGACCATAAGCAACAAATGAGCAGGGGCTTTTCCAATGGTTTCTGCAGAGGATTGGTCTTGCCAGTGCTGAGCGCTCAGAATTACGGTGAATTTTCATACTTCCAGTGGCTGGTTAGTGAGTTTTACGTTGATTTTTATGTCATACCATGCTTTAGCTACCCTGTACAAATGGTCTGAGGCATATGCTAGAAGCCGTGATGAAACTCTGTTATATCAAAACTGCTTCATATAAGTCTAGATGTTTTGATGAGAAAGTTTCTGCGAACAAAAGCATAGATAGCGAGCCATTACAGAATAACTAGTAAACTGGGAGCAAATGTACCTACCTGGGATATGGAAGAGAGTCAAGTCCTTATTCTGCCTAAATGAAAGCAAAGACATAAACCTGAATCTCTCCTTTGATGAGAGCTTCTTGTCTCAGTGAATGCTGAGAGCATTTGGAGGTAGGCCAGTTCAGCTCTTTCAGCTTACTCCACAAAATAGGCTGACTTTATAACCTTCTAGTACTCCAGTAAATCCCTGTTCCAACCAGACTGAGCTAAACAGAGTGAAAGAGCGTGAGCAAAGGGGCTTACATCAGACTCAGTTGATACCTGTGTACTTCCTTCAGGCTGGAAGAGTAGGGTGAACATGACACCGCACTGATTACCCTAAGCAACTTCCCAGTGAGACACCAGCTTGCACGCTGCTGGTATGGGCATCTCTACATCCTGATTCCCTGGGCAGTCTGGACATATTCTGTTTCTGGCCTTGAATTGGCAGAAGCAGGTCAGGTGCTTGAGCTTGGATTTCCCACTGTATTATTGCAGCCTTTTCTGGATAATGGACTGTTTTTGTAGGGATCAAAGGAGAGAAGGAGAGTTCTTGATCAAGATATAGTATGTGTGCTTTATTCTTCACGCTGTTAAAATACTGCAGGATGTTTTAAGCCAATAAGACTGTATGACTGATCATTGGAAAATTTCAGAATAGAAGACTTGTAAAGATAATAAATAATTCAGTTAAATAAAGGAAACATGTTTTTTTCCCCTGGTAATATTCTCCAAAGTCATGCTGGGAGAATGTAGCAGCCAAACTTCCTCTCAGTTCAAGGATGTTCAGGACTAGGATTTGGTTTCTCATGGATTCTGCATAGATAAGAATTTGTTGTCAAATGAATCACTAAAGTGTCTGCTTTGTCAGTTTTGTCTGTGAAGTTGCTGGAGCAGTAAAGCAAAGCACTTTGGGGATGTACAGAATGTGAATCAAGATTTAAAAAGTCTTCAGGGAAGGAGAGAAGGCTGAAGCAAGAAGAAAGAAAAGCCTGACTATTTAGCATATAAGAACTTTACCAGTATTTCACTAGAATGTGACAAAACAAGATGATATCTCAACTGAATTTATTTTTAGCAAGAGGAATTAAATGAAGGTAGAAAGGAACTAAATGCCCACCATGTTATACTGGATTGTCTATATGGATGAAAGCTGAATTCTGTGAAGCACTTCTTTTGCCAAATCTGTGTGTACTCACACGCAATGTTTCCTACTCTTGGAAAGTTTTGGTAACTATTTTCTTTACTGTTTAATTAATGCTATTAACCGGGTATTCCTGTTTTTCATTGTGATTTTATTGTCCTTAAGCCAAGATCTCGAGTCCTTACAATTATATTTTAAAAGGATCTTGGGACATATATGTTGACTATCTAAGCTTTAATTGATGTAATTAAAACAGTAGCTCAGCCAAAATTCCTGTTGATTTCACTAGGAAGAAGGATCCAGTCATTAAAATCAAAGTAAAGGATTCAATAAAAAGTACCTAAGCAAGCCCAGAATGATTTATGTTCACAGCAATGATGAATAATATGTCAAATTAAATTATTTGATTCACATCAGGCATTTTATTTACAGTACAGTTCCCATAAATAAATAGTTTTCTGTCAGAAAGCAGAGTGGATTCTTCAGCAGTTTGCATGGAGTTAAACCTACAGCTATTGAAAACAATGAGAAATTTGCTATTAACTTTGGTAACAAGTCAAGGTGAAGAGGGTTTGGAAATCCTTCTAATTTCAGGCTGAAAATCAGTTACGCAGAAATGTATGAATTGTGGCAGATGTAGATGGAATAGTTTAAGATACTAAGCTCCACTTCCCTGTTCTGTAGTTCTTGCCTGACTCCTGAATACTTAGTTTCTAATAAGACTGTCAGAGCACTAAATATTTTTTCAGACAGACTTTAAAAAACCCCCACAAATATCTGATAGCAAACTGGAGATAGATTTAAGGGATTTTTTTACCTACTTCTTACTGTCTTTTTGCAGAGATTTAGCTAGTAACAGAAAGATTAGTATTTATCTTTTCAAGCATCACAAACAATGAAAATCTGAACATTTCTCAAGTCTCTCTTTCAATATTTTTCTTTCCATCTGGACCTACCTTGCAGCTCCCTGCTTTCTTGAATCTGTTTTTCAGAGTAGTGGCTCTTGTCAATCACTCCACTGCTTCTTGTCTGGCCATGCTGATATGTAACAGTGGGCAGCTGACATGGAAATGGCCAGAGCAGGAAGGAGGTCTGAGCTGCATTTTTAAAGATAACTAAAAAAAAAGAAAAAAAAAAGTCATTACGGGATTCTCATAAAAGCAACTCATTTTGGCTAGCCCTGTTCTGTACTTGAACCTGAATCCTATAAATAGTAAACATCAGAAAAATGTAGTAAGTAAACATTATGAATATCAAAATAAGATGCATTTAGATGAAGAATTTTTAGGAGCAGATGGTATTGCTTTATGTATTGAAATTGATAACATAGTCTTGTCAAATTACCATGAAGAGTTTGTTTACATTTGGCTTATTTCCTAGGCAGCATTGCTGCCTTTCTAATACAGACAAAGAATATTGAAAACTTTGTCATGGTGTTTTCACGTTGTAGAATTGCACAACTGAAAATATAATATTAATTATATTTTCAGAAACCAATTGTTCATTTTGCATTAGGGGAAAAAAGTAACAGCAGCAAAACAAAACTCAGCATGATATAAATCCCATTAAAAGTTCAAGGAAAGAAGCTCATGTTTATTTCTTTGCATAAGCGAGTATTGCAGGAAGAGGTTTAAGTTGTGCTCACTACTTTTCGGGGGAGAGTGCAAGGAAAAAATGAGTAAACCCACTACTATTACCTAAATTTTGTTTGAAGAAAGCAAAAGCTTGTGACCCTCTTTCCTAATTCTGACTTTCCCTTACACATTTAGACATTTTTTAAAATCAGGGAAAGTACATATTTTTACTGCAAAAATGGATGTTCAGTACTGGCTTGATTATGACTTATTTTGGAAAAGCAGCTAAACACATTTAATTATCTACATATTCTCAGTGATCTTAACTTGTTGGCTATTTTCTTGCATAACAAAGCTTGTGTGATATCAGGGGTTTTATCACAGGACTCCCCTATGAGTGACAGCATCAGGTAGCAGTGAAAAGGCATACAGCCAATAAAAAGGGAAAATGTGGATTTTACACGCCATAGACAATATGCTTTTTTTGCCTTTATCTTGCTGAGTGTGGGAAAGGTGGGAGGTGTTGCAAAAAAACCCCCTTGACCTCCTTGTGAGAATCAGCAAAAAAAGCGAGAGCGTGTTTATAAAACTGCATGAGCAATGCAAATTGGCCGGGATAGCTTTCGTTAAGTAAATTAGACAGTGGTGAAGATCCAGACTTAATGCATTTGGTCTTCTACATGAGAATAACTGGCTGAAGCACAGGAAACCAGTTTAATCTGGGACAATTGGACTTTTTCTGCTACGTTATTTTTGCGGTGTAATCTTTATCTCATTTTACAGTCCGTTGTCTGGAAAACTCTTACAGCTCAAAGTTGGGGAACTTGCAAGAGTGGGTAGCTTTTGGGCGGAAATTTTGCTAAATTGAAAAGAGAAGAATCGTAGAATCATAGAATCATTTAGGTTGGAAAAGACCTTTAAGATCATCGAGCCCAACCATCAACCATGCCCACTAAACCATGTCCTGAAGTGCTCTGTCTACATGCTTTTTGAGTACCTCCAGGGATGGTGACTCCACCACTCCCCTGGGCAGCCTGTTCCAATGCTTGATAAGCCTTTCAGTGAAGAAATTTTTCCTAATATCCAAACTAAACCTCCCCTGGTGCAACTTGAGGCCATTTCCTCTCGTCCTATCACCAGCCACCTGACAGAAGAGACCAGTACCCACCTCACTACAACCTCCTCTCGGGTAGTTGTAGAGAGCGATAAGGTCTCCCCTCAGCCTCCTTTTCTCCAGGCTAAACAAGCCCAGTTCCCTCAGCCGCTCCTCAGAAGACTTGTGCTCCAGGCCCCTCACCAGCTTCGTTGCCCTTCTCTGGACACGCTCCAGCACCTCAATTTGGTCTTTCCTGTAGTGAGGGGACCAAAACTGAACACAGTACTCAAGGTGCGGCCTCACCGGTGCCGAGTACAGGGGGACGATCACTTCCCTGCTCCTGCTGGCCACACTGGTTCTGATACAGGCCAGGATGCCGTTGGCCTTCTTGGCCGCCTGGCCACACTGCCAGCTCATATTCATCCAACTGTCAACCAGCACCCCCAGGTCCTTTTCTGCTGGGTGGCTTTCTAGCCACTCTTCCCCAAGCCTGTAGCATCGGGAAGAGGTTGAGACAAAGCAAGAATCTAAAGTTATTACAAATCTTCCAATTTAATTTGCAGCAAATTGAAATAAAATTTAACCACATTTACTGTTATGCGAACAGTAATGTTTAACACATATCAGTGAGATTGTAGATCATGGTAGATATTTATGCTATGAATGATGACTAGGTAGTAAACCACACATACAATAAATCATGTGCTTAAATAGTTTTTATTGATCCATTTGATCAATAGAAAATGATTTGTATAATTATATGAATATATGTGAATTGCCTATGCTTTTTTCACTTCTAAATAAAAAAAAAAAATCCTAATGAGAGGACAAGTAATTTCCTGTAAACAAGTTGATTCTTATTTGCTACATTATTTAATGAAGCTGTGGCCTGTGGAACACTAGGCAGTAACTAGTGCTGATTTCTTCTTTGCTACTGTGATGCCATTTTCTTCTTGACGTAGTATTTTTGAGACAGCAGCAATTTTTTTTCCAAAGGTTTAATTGGGAGTCAGCTGTTTAACACTATTTATAGGAAGAAATGGGTCTTATACTAACTGAAATAGGTCCAAAGTTATTTTTAAATGTTAGGAAAATGTATTAATAACTGGAACAAAATTACATATTAAAAATTGCATCACATTGTTACTGTGAATAAATACTGCAATGAGGTCTTTGTAGGAGAACCTTGAATATCTTTTCCAAGAAAGAATTGCATTCTTGAAGCAAGGACAATTTTTTTAAAAGGGTATGTGTGGTGGGTTGACCCTGGCCGACACCCACACAGCTGCTTGCTCACTTACCCCACCCAGTCCTGTCCCAGCAGGACAGGGGAGAGGCTAGGAAGAGCAAAACTCAAAAAACTCATGAGTTGAGATAAAGACAGTTTAATAAATGAAGGAAAGAAGGGAAAAAAAAAACCCAACGAGTGATGCAAAGGCAATCATTCGCCACCTCCCACAAGCAGAGTAATGCCCAGCCAGTCTCTGAGCAATGGCCACCATTGAAAGCCAACGTGCCTTTCCCCTTCTTCTTCCACTACCCCAGTTTTACTGCTGAGCATGACATTATGTTGTATGGAATATCCTTTCACCAATTTGGGTCAGCTGGCCCAGCTGTGTCCCCTCGCAATCTTTTGCCTACTTCCAGCCTTCTTGGTACTGGTGCAATGCCTTGAAAACTGCTACTGGTTTTAGTACAACAAATGATGTCTTTGTGTTTTTCTCCGTCTACTACTGTGAGTTTGGAGGCCAGTCACAGCTGATTCTATGTCTGAAAACTTATAACATGGAGACAAGCAAGCCAGAGAGTGTGTCAGTTCAGTTATTTTCTTCTCTGGGCTCCCCCATATCACTATCCTCAGAGCCACGCGAAGAAGAAAGCTTGGGCAGAGTCGCTTTCATTTCCCATCCACTTCGACATATTGCTCCTCCTTCCAAATGAAAGGGGGATTTTTCCATCTTGTTTCATGCTCCTCTCAATCCTCTTGTATGTAAGTGTCACTCCATAGTTTTCAAAGAACAAGAGAAGTTTGTTTCATGTTACAACCTCTCTTCTTCTCCAGTAACGTGCTCTTTTTATATCACAATAAAACATTACCTGCCTAAGGCTTTGAGTCAAAAGCCTTTGACTCTTTTACATTTAGAGCCATTGCATGTGCAAATGCACCAGGAATTAATGTGTTCCATTTCTAGAGTCCCAGCTGCTTTCTTAAAAACTTACCAAATACCATCACAGTCAAAATACCTTCAGGCTTGCAAATGAAGAGGGGTTGCATATCGAATTGGAGAGCAGGCTGATGGCAGATGGGAGGGACCCATCCATGCAGGGTCTTTGAAACTCCATCAGTTTCACCCTGAGAAGTTTGGCTTCATCAGAAGATTCAGGGTTATCCTGTGGGCTGAAAAGCAGGGTCTGATAAATAAAGTGCATTAAATCTGCTTACCATTCTGCTTAACAAGATCCTGACTTCTGTTTTACCCATTAAAAAACTGATTGAATGGAAACTATTAAAATAGATTTTACTACTAATTAAAAGGTAAGCACTGCATCATTTTCAAAAAAACTCTGGAAACTTGACAGCAACTTAAAAAAGATGGAAAGCTTTGGAAATTACTCTGTTCATCTTTATTGGCTGTACAAAGAGACTTATTCTAGGATGATGTAAATTGATAGAGCTTCAATAAATTTAGTTACGCCTCTCTTGCACTAGCTACAAATTTGACTTGGGGTTATCTTTCGTGCAGTTTAGGTACTCTACTTCTCTTCCTAACACTCAACAGTCCCATTATCTGTCTCTAACTCGCAGAGGTCAGAAATTAGTCCACTGGCAGAAATCCACCTGCTTGGAGATGGCTCTAGGCAAGTTCACCACACAGGAAACACTGAATATCTCTCCCTGAGGTGAAGGATGGTCCTTCCAAAGGAGGGGCTGGGACCAGGCTTCCCTACTGCTGTTTCCCTCCTGGAGGAAGGATGTGGGTGGAAGGGAAAGGTTCTCCTTCTGTGAGGAACAGTGCTGCCCAGCTCCTCCACACTGGACCAGCCAGCAATGGCAGCAAAAGGCAGCCATCTGCATTACCAGAGCTCTGTCATTTGAGGCATCTACCTTTCCCTGCCTACACCTTGAAACAGGATGGCTGTCACATACAGGGACACTGAATGGTAAGAGATAGCAGTTTTCAGAAGGCATATAATGTGTAATATTTATCTGCTTCCCCCATCAGTTGCTTGGTTGTAGCACTTTGTATCTAAAAAGTAAATCGCAGTTGATCAGAATATCTAGAACCTTAATATATTTCAGGGAGAAAAAATGTTTTCTAGTTATAGCTATGTTGACCAGTTTGAAAATTCAGGGACATACCATTTTTCCCACGTTTTTGAGCATTCAGGTTAGTGGCAATTATTATTCTCTCCCCCCAGATGATCTTAAAGGTTTTCTGTCTTCCTTTCTTGTATTTATAGAACCTGAACATCTGTATCAGTTCATCTCTACTCAGGAAAACAATTAGGCACATCCTAAAAATTGCTCTCCAGAACGGCAGTGTCATCTTCAGAAAAATGAATTCATAATGCAAAAGGTTTGAAAACACCTTTGTGATAGTACAGCACTAACTAGTGCTGTACTAACTAACTGGGGGAGATACTTTTTTTTTTTTAAGTTAGAATCTTAAGATCACAGAGATCACGTTCAACCCCCAAGAGTCGTTAATATTTTTATTTTAATCTTTCTGCCATTTCTAATGATAGAGAGTACTCTGATGATTAGGGTATCCTTGGAAAACTTACCTTCTTTGACTACCAGCATTATTTTGATTGTTTTGTAACAGCCTGATAGTTTCTTGCAAGCAGGGGTCAATGATTTTACTGACTCTTTCATGTTTAGAGGTAAAGTGACTACAGATTCTTTTTTCCTTTCTAAAGGTAAGAAAGGTATAAAAGTAATTGCTCTTTGTTATTTAGTATGCCTGTGTTTGGCCCTATTTCTAATTGTATTTCATTAATTAACATAGATGAGACATGCAATGTGGATGTATAGTGTATTTCACATCTTTGCAAATCAAGACCTACACAATATATCAAAAAGTTTGTGAGTTGGAAATTTAGTTTTATTTTTGATAAAACTTAAAAGTTTGTAGAAGATATTAATTCTAAAACATCTGCTTGCTCTTATAGATACATTAGTGCCAACTGATTTCTATAATTATATATTATGGTTCATAATTAATGCTGCCAAAGATGATATAATTTAAAATATATTAGTTATGAATGGGTTTTGTTCTTTAGAGAACTTATTTTTTCCCCTATGCATATTGAGATAAGTTTTACCTGTAAGTCCAGTCCACATTACCCCAGCAGTTTTTGTGTATATTGGACTCTTCAGAAAAACTGCAGCAATTTAAGCAACTCCACAGAAAGCATTTTGCAGTGCTTTAATTCTGAATTTGTTTGCATGTATATGAGATGCTGGGAGTGTAAACATCTGCAGAGGTGCTGAGATTGGACCAATGTAGATTTTAAGCCCACATGTTCTTTTCTCTCACTGTATTAACCCAGGTATTTTAGCACATGAAAACTCCTTGGAAGTGCCAGCTCTGCCAGAGACAGTGTTGAAATGCTGGTAGTTTGTAAATACTAGATATTTATGTGTGGCCAGTTTTACATCCATTGCTCACAATGTACATTACTTAGGTGTGCAAACAGTTCTCTTGGTTAGATGAAACATTTGCTTTTAGCTCTCTGAGTAAAGGGATGTATACATTTGTGTATCAGGACAGAAAAAATGTGTGGTCTCTGAATCCATATGTTATATATAATTTAGAGAGATTGTGCAGAAACTTGTATGAGACTGTCTTATTCCCCTTCATATTCAGCAAATTCATTTCAGAACATTATCCATTAGAAAAGTTGTGTGCCCAGTGTGGGCTTATTCAAGTGACATAGATTAGAGAAAGGTCTAAGGACCAAAAAGGCAGGCAAATTGTTTAGTACTTCCTATGAGTTACAACTGGAATAAACTGGATCACAAAAAGAGCTTCGAACTGGTGTGGATGGGAGAAGACCATCTCAAAATTCCACTCTACCCCTACAGACCACAAATTGTGCTGAAGCCGAACCACCCAGGCATCTCAGATTGTACTTCCTCATGCATCAGCTGAAAAAGAGGGAAGGACTAGACATCTCAGCTGTGATGGATGAGCCTGGAGTCCCTGGACAATTTATGACCTTAGAGCGAAATGTGATATTCTTCTGTCAAGATTCTGGTGTCCAGGTGATAGTGTGAAATTCACTCCAGTGCAATTACCCAGCTAAACATGCACATCACTGCCTCCATGCAGAATCTCAGGACCTGCTTGAAAAGTCAGTGAAGTTTGGAGGCCAGCAATGGCTGGAGTAGACACATTACCTGTGGTGTTAACTCTCAACTGGTGAGTCCAAAAGCAGGGAGGCCAGTAAGCTTGAAGATGCATGAGTGCAATGATACTGAAAATTTGAATAAATGCCTTCAGTGGGCAGTGGGTTAGAAGGTGAACACCACCTTTTGGCAGCCAGTTGGGGAGGCATCAGCATCATCTTTGAGATAAGTGTATAGGGGTGGAAGATGTGCTGGATGATGATGCCTATTTCTGTGACACGGTCATGCATTTTTCCACACTAGTCTGAGTGAAATAGCCAGAGTCCAGGGAGTGGAGGCTGCCGTCTTGGGAGCTAGAATAGAATTTTGAACATTATGTGCCAGTGTTGCAGATTTCACAGGTGACACTGCACAGAAGGCAGGAAGGTAATTCTCAAATTTTCTTTTTGTCTCCCATAAAATGTGCTAAAGGATAGACATCCCTTTAGCTGGAATCCACGGAGTGCCTTCCTATGCCAGGAAGCTATGAGAGACATTTGTTGCACGTGGCCTCAGCACAGAGAAAGAAATAGGCTTGGGGTCTTCTCTGATGAAGGGCTTCTGATCACTTACTATCAGACCAGCAGCTGGCAGAAAGCTCGTGCAAACAAATTTAGCACAGACATTATAATGATGAGATGAAGCCCCCTCTAAGAGGATGTGTTTGGAGAGTCTTGTGGTGGGAACAGGGCACAGATGTTACTCAAGGGAGTGTACTTCATGCTGTGCTGTTGTGGGTGGGTGGCACACTAGAGGGACTGTCTTGTACAGTGGGGCAAAGGCAGCTTGCAGGATGGTTATTGCTGCTGCATGTTACTGTTCTTGATAAATTTAAGCCTGAATTTAGGCATGACAAAGGCAATATAGACATTACCACTGGAGATGATTACAAAACTTCCACTCAGTGCTGTGCAGGTCACACTTTGAGTTTGATTGCAACTGTATTATTTTTTTCTGATATGAAAAGTTTATTTCTTCTTACCCATTCATGTGTCAAGCTTATGTACACATAGTTTTTGCAGGGGAAACTTTCTGTGCATGAATTCTGTAGGGAATGTATACTAGTACAATGACTCCAGGAGACTGCGTATTTCATAATAATCACTTCAGTGTGGATATAAAGGCTCCTGGCAGTATTTTGTGTGTGAAAATGCCTTCAGGACATAATAGGCTTATGGTACTGCAACCGCAATTCACTCTTTTTTTTTCCCTAATTCTAAGGAGCTCTTCTTTTTTCTTAAGAGAAATTTGTAACCCTCTTTCTCTGATTCACTTTGGCAGCTTTTACGCCTTTTGCTCTTTTTACTGTGAGCATTAAGCACAAATTTTACACAGCTGAAGAGTACAGAGCAATTATTTATTGGAAAGGACACTGTAGATAGCAAGGACTAGTGAGCTAGTAGGTAAGGCTTAATATTATCAGACTGAGCATTATATGCTAGGCAGTCTGATGAGACATCTGACAAGCACTTCCTGCTCAGGCAGTTTTAAGTCAGGTGTGGAGGGGTCATCTTTGCTCCTTAGATGGAGCTGATCCTTGATGTTGCTGAGTTGCCATCTTCTGGTTCCCCATTTTTTAGCATTTTAAACCTCTTAAAGTCAGCATTTTTCCTCTTGAGTCCTCATGCTGCTAACTGTCCCCATATCCACACTTGCACTTTCTTCTGTGTTCTTTACGCTTCTTACCTCACATGGCTTTTGGTTCACTTCCTTTCGGTCATCTCAGCAGTCTTCTCAGCAGACTGACCAAAGGTCACACAGCTATACCACTCCAAACTGGGCTTGGGTTCACAGACAGCGGTAGCCTTTGTCTGAGGGTTGCATGTGAATGGTGTCCCCAGGTACTTTCCTTTTCTGACTTGTTTTTTTATCTGAAGTTTCTGAGAAAATACTAATATTTGCACTCATGGATTTAGCTACATCCCACTGAGCTCAGATAGTATATAGAAGCAGCCAAGACCAAGTTAGTGTCTTGGCAGCGTGCAAATCTTTACAGAGTTCAGAACAATAAAATAGAATAAAATAAAATGTCATGATAAAAGACTATGAATAATACTTAGGATTTCCATTGTGTTTTGCTGTTCAAGGATCTATACAAACATTAAATAACTAATCACTGAACAAAGTATATTTAAAATAAAATATAAAACATATTTAAGTGTTCAGAAACCAAAGAGCATTGCACTACTGAATAGGAATTATATGGAGAAAATTACTTGAGAGAGAACTCCACAGTAAATCAGATATTACTTTCATTACTTGCCATTTCCTGGCATACAGAAGATCCTATCACAGACTAGAATTCCACACCTTTACACACAATACAAGCAAAACCAAATAATGATTTCCCATCAACGAATTTACAATCTAAGCATAAAATAAGGGATGACAGGCAACAAAATTTTAGGATTTGGTGAGATGCGTTAGACTATAATGTAGGTAGTGTAATCAGCTACACGAGCAGCCTAACTTCAATCTGGCTTTTCTTAGACATTAAACAAAAGAGGTTATAAAGAAGGAATATATATGAATTTAATAAGAGTCTTGCAGCTGTCTTTTTTGCACGATTTATGAATCTTAAGCAGAGATCCCATGGGAAGCCTGTATTCTGTTTAACTATAAAAACCAAGTGACTGAGACTGCTACCTTTACTGCAAGACTGGTATTCTTCCATCCATGCTGGAAGAAATGTCAAGTTAATTATCATCAAAATAAATAAGATTTTGCTGATATTTAGTTGCATTTTTATAATTTAAAGCTGTGATTCTGCAGGCATTTAAACAGGTGTGTACCTTGGTTCATGTGAGCAGTTATCATTTGACATGATGAAGTGAGTCACAAACACCTTGGCAGCGTTCCACTCTGAAAATACACTGGTCTCTAGCAGACTATGAATGTACCACTATTAGGTCTTCAGGAGCATTTTGAAATAGTCTTTCAAGGTGTCTTGTATGGTTGCCACTGTGCTCTTTCTCTTTAAGACTGAAACTTTAGAAGAAAAAACCCCCTCCCTTAGATGATCGCTATTCAAATGTCTCAGATTTCCTCTGGAAGGCTCCTCGATTGTACCGTGACAGCCTTTTTGTGCTTCACATATTAAAGTACCAGAGACAGCTGGTGGAATATCTTCTGCTCTCTTGAGCACCTCACCTGTTACAATAAACACACAGCAGTGTGTTACAGGTTGGTTATACAGGATTTACAGAGATACAGACAACAGGTTTAAGGTTTGGACTTTATTTGGTTTTGATGAATCAGAAGACTCACAGCAAAATTTTTTCATTTTGCTAATGAAAGCTTGTATAGTTCCACATCTGCCTTTGAACTTTCAGCTTGCTTTACGCTCCTACGTACAGGTTGCAATCTATCTGTGTATGGTGCAGCACATAGGCACTTCACCTGAGAGTAGAGTGGCACCATATGGACAGATAATATTCCTGTCTTCTCTCCTGAAGTATGAAGAGTTATGTGATTAATGATCTCTGGCTTGCAAAGCTAAGATGTGTCATGAGCCATGGTGTAGGAGGATAGGAGGATTTCCACCTAGAAGCCTTGATTATGGAGATAAGTGTATAATTGATGAGAAAGAGGGAAAAAAGCGAAACATTAGGTAAAGAAATTACATGTCTAAGATGGTTTGAGTGTCTCTGATTCCATCTTGGGATGTAGAAACTGACTGGCTAATGTCTCAGGATTTCCTCCATCTCTGCTTTTTATTATTCTGTTTTTCTAGAAGAAATGTAGGATGCCAAGATTAGTACCTGTCTGCATGCAATACTGTTTCTAAATAACACGTAACACCAAAATAACATCTTGTCCACAGCCAGTGGCTTCCTCCATGTGGCTCTTTATCTGAGTTCATAAGGAGGGATTTGCAAGGGAAAAGAAAGAGACCAAACAAGAACATAGGCAGAGTTAAGATGGAGGCTGAAAAGGGGGCAAACGTCCGGCTGGCTCTGCAGTGAAGAAAAACCAGTCTAAAGTCAACAGAGAAATACAAAAAAGCATCTGATGATACTGCAGACATTTAGCATGTTTATAAATAAATAAATGTAATGCATTCTCAAAGCTAAGCTCTCTTGTAGCTCTGCTTGCTTTAGCAGGGGTTTTCATGTCCCTGAGGGCACCAACAGCCCTGACTGTCCCTGTCCACCCCCTGGGACCTCCCCCCACCCACCCAGGGCCCAAGACCCCATTTCAGACCCCCAGAGCTGTCAGTCCCTGTCCCAGCGACACTGCAGTGGTACCAGTCTCCAGCTCCCCACAGTCCTGCAGGCCAACGTCCCAGCCCAGCCTCGGTCCATCCCTGTACACAGGGAGGTGCCTGTTGCCTGGGGAGGGGGCTGCCCCCTCAGCTGCCCTGTTCCTGGCTGGGGTAGTGGGATGGGCTCTGGTTGTGGCTGCGGCTGCCAGGCCCTGCCCTGATGTCCCTGGGGAGCCCCTGCAGCACCCTGGCAGGGGTATAGAAATCAAAGTCTGGAGTTAATTACTGTATTTGTTACGTGGAGCAAGCCTACCCAGTGCATAACTGAGAACACATCGCTGCCTCAAACCCATTAAGCAGCTACAGCCCCAAACAAAAGCCATAACGAGTCTCATATAAGAAAGTTTTGTGAAAATTATGCATGTTCTGCATGAACATATTTAATAACAGAAGAACAGGGCTGGAAGGGACCTCAAGAAGTTGTAGAGTCAGTCTTGCTCCAGTACAAGTCCTGTTATCAGCCATGTCCAGCACATGTTTTCCAGTCCATAATTCTACAGCTATATCTATGTTATTTGTCAGTGCATATCCCAGCTTCTTAACCGTGGAGGTTTGAAATGTGTGGCTGAGTTTCATCCACTGCTTTAAAAACGGCAGGAAATAAAGGAGTAGAGACAACCTTGACAGGAGAACTTCCTTGTGTTTGTAGAAGGAGCTAATTCAGGTTTAAGTTTGTAATACAATTATCAATGCAATTCTAATGTTACATGAATGTTTCAATTCCTTGCTTTTTCCTATTTTTCAACAACTCTTTTAAAAAAATCTTTCTTTTTTTCAAGCTCCATTTTTTTTTCTTGGACCATTATGTAAATCCAAAAGCCATGTTTGCATTCAAGTCTGTGTACTGTCCTTTCCCTCGCTGGTTTCTAAACATGTCCAGGATGACTCAGAAAGCTTGGTTTATTCCATCAAGTTTGACCAAGGCATTTATAGAACAGATTAAAGAAGAAGCTGCTGGTGTCTGAACTGAGAATTCTGTTTCTCTGGGACATGGAGAGGGCATCTGGAGAGACTAGAGCAGAGATACTTGCCAGAAATTAAGATAGTTCTGCGTTCAAACAATAAAAGCTAAGCTACAGTGGTATATGACACTTCAATCTTGCACAATTCACCTCACTAGCTTTTGCTTCCAAAAATGGTTTCTTTTGTTAGTCGATCTTCCTTGAATTGTCTGGTATTTCCACTCTTTCTTTTCCTTTCACTCACTCACCAAGACACTGCTTGAATTCTGTCCTAACATAATTTCTTTAGCTGAGTATCTGCAAACAGCTTAAATATAGGAAGAGAAGAGAAATTTTGCAAAGATTTGAAGGCACTGAAATTTGTTTTGGTTTGGTTTTTCCCCCAATGAACAAGCTCTAACATTTTTAAATTTGTTGCTAGGAAAATTAGATTTTTTAAGACAGGTTAATCAAAGTGTATCTTCTTTACAAAATCAAACTGTTGCGTGTTAAAAGTTAGACTTCTTATTATGGTATTACACAAATCGGAGACTTTGAACAAAGAATGATTTGAAAATTAAAAGATGGAACATTTTTTTCTGCTTGCATCTTGCCAGGTCTTTATTTTCTAGTTTTCTTTTGAAATTAAATTACGACATAATCCAGTTTTATTAAATGCTCTGATTTCAGCTAAGCAGCCCATTTGTCAGAATTTGTCCACCAGTTCTACTTCAGGTAGCTAATGTTGAATAGGCACAAAGAGAAAAAATTCCTCAGCAGGAGAGGAAATAATGTTGTTAAGCAAAGACTTGTGCTGAATAGCCGGCACTGAATGTACAAAATTAATTTCAGTGTGTAGTTTTTGATATTCACAAGAATTGTGATGCAGTATAGTTCCTGCAAGAGTAATGGCACTATAACTCCTAAGAATGAATTTCAAATAAAATAGAAAACTTGGAGAAGATAACAGGCATGCAGGACAAGCACTGCCAAACCAGTAAACCACAACATGAATTTTTCCTATCAATTCTGCTCTCTAGTTAGTAAAAATTTATACTTTGTCCAAAAAAGGCAAAGATACATCGTAACAGTAATGCCCTGTGTATAAGATTTTGAAGAAAATGGGTTTTGCAGTCCTGGCACTGGCTGGTGTGTCAGGTTCTATGTTGAAAGGTCTTTGGATTTTGGTGCCACTTTAGTTAAGTTGGTTGCTGACGTGGAAAACATACTAGATGAGATATTTGACATTACGTTACTTATAGTTTGATATAAAATGTTCTGTAGTAGTTTGGGTGGTTTTTAATTTTGCCTACTGCCACTATTAGTGCTTTGGGACATGGTGAGAGATTTATAGGTGTTTGAGTTTCGCATGAGTTAAAGTGATAAATAACCTTTAGTGCTCTCTGAAAGACTAAATACTTTAATCCCTTCCTAAAATCCCTTTTATACCTTTTGCTTTCAGAGGTAAAAGGAAGGGTACAGACTAAGAAACTCACTCAAATCATGCAGCTGAGTTAAAAAGTAAAATACTGATGACAATGCCCAACTCTACAGCTAAAAATAATAGAGGTTAGGAACATGATATAACACATAATCTATTATAGTAGCTGTTACAAATTAGAAAGGTGAATTGGGGTAGGTTGTAGATAGACATGAACTGGACGTGATTTTAATCTAGTGCTCTCAAGTGTGTTGCAAATTAAGAGAAACATTTACCTTTAACGTAAAAAATTGGTAAGGCCCTGTGTAGAATTATTAATGCTGCAGAAAATCTTACAATTGTAATGTGCTTAGTGTGTGAATGCACTCAGATTATAGCCCAAAAATAGCTTTGAATAACAGAGTAGTATGTTACTGCCTGCATTCAGTATCATTGCAATTTATACAAAGAAGCCTGCCTTTTATTTATTAAAATAAAGCACAGTCTTAGAGTATACATTTACTCATAAGCTTTATTATCTTCAAAATATTTTTCAACAAATGATAAAGTGCTTGGAAATGTACTTTTCTGTAAGAAAAATAATAAATTTGCTAATTTTATGCTGTTAGAAATGGAAGTAATAAGATTTTGTGTGGAACTAGGTGGACAAAAACTTAAAATAGCCCTATGACTTACTAAGAAACTGGCATTTTTTTTGTCACTCTGAGGTTAGCTTGTGCTTAAAATGCTCCTGCAATACCTCATGGTAACACGGCGAATACCCCATTTTTTCCTAATAGTAATATTTCTTGCAGGATTGCTTCCACATTTCGCTATGGCCCGCTCTTTGGGATGTATCCTACTACCTGTGGGATACCTCAGGAGAACCAGCACGTTGTGAGTCTGGCCCACAGAAGAGACTTGTGTGATGAACAGCATTATACAGATCCTATACAATTTTGTGGAAATGTAGGAGTGTGTCTTATAAATGTTGAATCAAGGCAAAGTGAAAACTTTCTATTACTCTGATGTTTCAATACCTCATCTGACTTTCAGAAGATCTGTAAAAATTCATTAATAGGTTACTTCATAATAGTTATTCTCAGTTTGACCAATTCCAGTGCTTATGTAAAATATTCCTCCATGGTTGCACAGTGACTAACACAATAAGAACCTCGTTGATGATTGCAGTGTCTGTATCTCCAAAATATAGATGATAATGGTGATAAGCTGTAGTTGTATGGCACATATCTGGGAGGGAGAGAAAAAAGAGAGAGGATGCTTGATCTGCATATTGCAAAGTAAATATGAAAATGTACAGACTACTAAAAGAGAGGCAATGGCTCAGAATAAAACTCTGTATCATGGAAACTGGGTTTCTATGTTAACTAAATGAAAACTTGAAGCATGCTGCAAGTAGCCTTAAAAAGATTGATATATATTGTCTCTATTAATTTCTTAATATTTAAAATTATCAGAAATATTTATCATTGAAAAGGAGTTCCTTAGCATGCTCAGCTCCTTGTAATATTTTGAACTATTTAAAGCAGCACAGAAGTGCACAGCCAGGAAGCTGGGCAGATATCCAAAGGCACTTTTGATCTAAATACTCTTTGATCCTTTTAAAGTCAGGACAGGTAAAATTGTGGAAATTGCTGGAGAAATATTTTTTATTTTCACTAATATTCTATGAAAGGGAACATAGATAATTTTCTTTGTTTTTGTTTTGAAAAAGAGACCTTTTTGAGATCAGCACACTGATACATCATGGAACTGCTCTGTTGTGATGCCCAATGATCCCTTTCATCTTTATTGCAGCAGTTTGTAGACTGCAAAACAAATCATAAAGCAATCCAATGTAAGTGCATCAAAAATTAATGTAAAATTTTGTATAAAGTGCTTTGAGAATCAGTGATTTGCCAGTAGAAACGATCTCTGTATAGAGCTTGGTAGCTTAAAAGAGGATTTTAGTGTTAGTAGTAGTTACAAATAGTGAAGGTTTTCTTTTAATTATTAAGACAGAAACAATTAAAAAGTCAGTATTAACAGAACCAGTGCATTCAATAGAATAAGACCTATTATGTTTTCCTAGATCGATAGTGAGGATGAACTTAATATGGGATAGTTGGCAGAAAGTTTCAGTCTGTAAAAGAATGACTTCTCCATGTAGACGATATTGCTTATGCTGTCCATTTCCAACTTATAAATCATGCCTGGACAACATGAGTCTTCAGAAAATCAAAGGTCTTCATAGTCGCCTTTTGGTGTTTGAAGTTCTTGGCAAACTCTGCTTGATTCTTTCAGACTTTTTTCTGTGGAAAAGTTACATGTATTTTTACTTCAAAGATTTTAGTAGGCTATACCAAGCCTGCTGCTGCAAAAACCAGAATGCTTCTTGCAAATCACAAAACATAAAACAATGTTAAAATGCTTGGCTCGTTAATACTGAAAGCAAAAATCACCAAGATGAATGAACACATATCTCTGAAAGTGTCTGGAAGTCTGTCGTGGTTTAACCCCAGCTGGCAGCTAAGCCCCTCACAGCCACTCGCTCACTCCCCCTCCTCCCAGTGGGATGGGGGAGAGAATCGGAAGAATAAAAGTGAGAAAACTTGCGGATTGAGATAAAGATAGTTTAATAGGTAAAGCGAAAGCTGCATGTGCAAGCAAAGCAAAGCAAAACAAGGAATTAATTTACCACTTCCCATCAGCAGGCAGGTGTTCAGCCACCTCCAGGAAAGCAGGGCTGCATCACTCCGAAGATCCCCCCTTTCCTTCTTCTTCCCCAAGCTTTATGTGCTGAGCATGATGTCATATGGTCTGGAGTATCCCTTGGGTCAGTTGGGGTGAGCTGTCCCAGCTGTGTCCCCTCCCAACTTCTTGTGGCCCCCCAGCCTCCTCGCTGGTGGGGTGGGGTGAGAAGCAGAAAAGGCCTTGGCTCTGTGTAAGCACTGCTCAGCAATAATGAAAACATCCCTGTGTTATCAACACTGTTTTCAGCACAAATCCAAAACATAGCCCCATACCAGCTACTGTGAAGAAAATTAACTATCCCAGCCAAAACCAGCACAAAGTCATTGTGATTGAAACTTTTTATCCTGATCCTCCATATGGAGGACTCCTCATGTGGGCAAATGGTTGGCCCACAATGACCAGAATTCAGAAAGATGGAAGTGGGGAGGGGGCCAAAAGAAGACTATAATTAAATTAACAAGTAATTAATGTGTTATGACTCAATACACTTAATAAACAGGATCTCAGAATAAGTGGTTGTACAGAAAGGTTCTGCTTTTGTCAATGGGATCCCCAGTACTTATGCCTGCCCTCAAGGCTTTTTAAAATGCAATTGAATATGTTTTCCCCATAGATGCCTCAGAACAGGAAAAAAATTGGTGTCTGGGAGAACGTAATTGGGGATTAAAATGTTAATGAATCTCTCATTTTGCATTGTTAATGCATTTATTGAAAGATAGTTATTGATTTAATTATACTAACAAAACAGATTGCATTAAAAATGCAGTCTAACTCAGTTTTGAACCTTGGAAATGGAAATAGGTTTTTCACTTTCAGAAAAGAATAAAATCCTATTTCAAAGACAGGAAATCAGTTGGATTATGTCTAGAAATTTATTATGGATGCTTTTGAAATACTATTGGCATTGAAAGTGCGGAATGCTATTATTCTCCAATGTAATTATAATTGGCTTGATTGCATAATCTTACACATCCTAGTAATAACATTTGCAGAAATAGATATTGTCTAACTGAAATCCAGGCAGACTTAAATTTTCTGATAACACTGTTAAAGCCCTACAGTAAATTGTAAAGGAAGTACATTCACAGTGCTGCTGCATAATATAAGCACAGTTTGATATGTCCATAGAACATGAAGATTCAAGGTACATAAGGAATGATAAGACTGCATATTACACGTTATATATAGACAGCAGACATTCCAGTTATGAATGAACTTTTTTTTGGTAATTTTTCTTCCCAGAGTTTGGGAGACAGCCTCCTAATAATGATTTCTGTTCATACAAAAGAGCTAAACTGCAGCCGTTCGACTTGCATATATTTTGAGTACTTATGCTCATAAGTGGCTGTTGAGGAAGCAAAATTTCACTCCTGAACTAGTCCAGCGTCTTGTTCGCCAGCTGTTCAGTTTCTACTGGTGGCAGGCAGTAAGTAACTGGGCCTTCACTACTTTATGTTAGTGTGCTGACAGGCAAGCTGGCTGCCACCCTTTGACTGCCATATAGCAGAATACGCTGCATCTTAGCTTCTTGGAAACCAAGGCCCTATAGCTTCATGTGGCCATGGAGCCATATGTTGTGCAGAGCTGTTGCAGGAACCTATCCCTAAGTAGTTTTTTTCAAAGATGGCTGAAATTTGCTGGTAGATCCAAAACATACTGTGCAGGAGGCATAAATAGACAAACACAGAATGACATTAAAAGCTGTTCTCTTAGGAAGCTGAATCAGAAATGGTTCAGGCAAATGTTAAAAATTAGAACTTTTTAAAAAACAGTTATATGCAGATGAAAATGCTTTA
Organism: Pandion haliaetus; assembly: GCA_013401275.1. Classification (NCBI taxonomy): domain Eukaryota; kingdom Metazoa; phylum Chordata; class Aves; order Accipitriformes; family Pandionidae; genus Pandion; species Pandion haliaetus. The sequence goes on along the minus strand of VYZV01013240.1, from coordinate 3,081 downwards.
GAAACCTCTGTCGTCTTTTATTGTGGTTAATTCTCTCTTCTTCCTCCTTGATTTTCTTTTCTCTAACTAATTTTGTTAGACTGATGTTACTATTTTCATTTGAAGAAGTTGAATAAGTTATGAAGAGGTACAGACAGACAAAAAAATAAAATGCAAAAAGAGAAAGAAAATAAAAGTGAAACTATCCCTACACAATGCTCCTTCTATTGTGGTTAATGGCATATGAGGAAAAAAAACCAAACCTGACATTTAGTATGTCAAATATTTTGAAACATCAGAATTTTAAAATGTCTTATTTTGGCCCCAAATTGAAAAAAGTGAATCACTGCATGGAAAAACAAAAGTTTAAAGGAAAGATGCTAATGAATATAAAATACATTTTTAGCAGTAAAATGTCAAACTTGTAGCATTGCTTGGTCACAGGATGGTTATAAATAATAAGCCTTCTTATTTCAGCAACACTACAGAAGTGTAATAGCAGGGACTTCTGCATGCTGAGCAGAAAGTACATTCAAAAACTCTGGAAGGGCTCTGACGGAACACAGTTTTGAACCACATTTCTCTGCTGACATTGGCTATTTTATTTTCTCCATACTGGCCACTAAAACAGTGTTCACTACACTTCTACTCAATAAATACTCTCTTTGAATAGTTTGTTAATACCATTCTTGTTTTGGTGGTTACAGTCATTCTTTCTCTTAGTTTCACATTATGTTGTCTTGTCCAACATAATCTTTGATAATATCTCTATATTTCCATGTTCCCAATCTTTGCTTTCTGTTGGATTTCCCTTTACTAGATAATGATTTTCTTCACCCTTCCCATTGATGTGTCTTTATGCTGTTTGCTAGTACGTTGCATAGAATCTTAATTTAGGAACCTCTGGAGGTCATCTAGTCCAACACAGGTCTCATCAGATCATGCTTCTCAGGACTGTGTTGTCTAGTTTTGAGTACCTCCAAAGATGGAGATTCCATAACCTCTCTGGGAAACCTAGGATGTGTTTCAACCTGTGACCATCACCCCTTGTTCTACCACCATGCACCTTCAAGAAGAATCTGGCTCCATCTCCTCTGTATTCTTACAGATGCTGAACAGAGGGGAAGAATCAGTTACCTTGACCGGTGGGCTACACTCTTACTACTACAGCCTGGTAGCTTAACACTGATAGCATCTCATGCTTTAAGACAACTGATGCTCCTAGTACTTATATGTCTCTGAGAACTTGTGCTATTAATAGAGGCATGTAAAGGTTGAATTAAATCTTTAGTCAGTTTTTGTCTTTGGCCTATTATTTTGCCTTATTTATGGCTTCTTACAGAGAAACCGGCAGCTGCTATTGCTAGTTCTACACTGACACCTGCAGTTATTGACTGACAGAAGAAGCAGGTGCTCAAGCATTACCCACCCTCAGTTTTGTCCCCTTGAAGAAAGAACTATTTAAAGAAAACCCCTTGTGTGGCTCATCATGATATGCAAACCTGAGGCATGTTATGTTGTTGCATTTCGCAGAACAGCTCAGTGAAGACAAAAAAAAAAAAAATCAAACCTACAGTAGTCCATGAAGGCCATTTCAGACTCTAATCTTTTTTTTTGGACCAAAAATACTTCCAAAATCATCTTAACTGTAGCTCTGGCTGCACGAGATAAGGAATAGTGCTGAGACAATCCTGTTTCTTCCTTTCAACCTACACATCTATACCTGTGAGTGAGGGCTTTGCCTGGCAAGATGAAACTTAATGTATCTTGCTTATATTGCATATTTCCTTGAACAGTTTAATGGAATTGGCAAAGAAGGAAAGGACTTAAGGGCAGTATATAGATGTTTACTACTATATGTAATATACTCTGTAAAATGAAAATATGTGTTTTAAATTCAGCCATTTAATTCCAAAAGTTGAAAATCACGAGTAGAAGTCTTTCTTACATACTTTTTTTTAGTGTTTTGATGTCTGCATTCACTGTACTTATGGTTAATATAATTTAGTGAAACTATTAATACTCCATTTTTTCAACAGAAGACTTGAATATACAAATACTGAATGGCAATGCAATCTTCAACATCGGTGGACTTCATCCCTGTCTGCTGTGCAAGAACTACTTCTCTTGGATCTGTTATCACATTCTTGAGCTTTCCAGTGCCCAAAACTGAGGACAGCCCAGGTGATGCAAAGATTTGCTTCAGTCGGGCTGCTGATAAACTAAATGTGTCACTCATTTGCCCATTGTTTTCATGAATGAGTGTTGTCCGCCTAGGTGGCAGGGCTTTTCAGAAGTCCTTTCCCTACTTTAAAGGAAGGGGGGATTATCTAAATGTTTCAATAATCTAGGTGCATATCAGGTTGCCTATACACTCTAACATTATTCTTGTCGCTATTTTCACACATCACCAGCAGGAGATCCTGTAGTCACTAGTTAGCACTGCAATAGCTGAGGCAAAAAGTCTTATCTGTAGCCTGCAGGAACCTTACCAGTGTATGTTCTTTGATCCTTTTATTTTGTTTAGCAATGGAAAGTATACAAAATTAATGGATTTGCAGAAGTTGATTGTTGTGGTTTCAGCCCAGCCAGTAACAAAGCACCACGCAGCCGCTCACTCACTCCCCACCCCCTCCCCTGGCCACGGTGGGATGAGGAGAAAATCCAAAGGCAGGCTCGTGGGTCGAGACAAGGACTGGGAGGGATCACTCCCCACTTATGGTCACGGGCAAAAGACAGGCTCAGCTTGGGCAAGAAACAACATCAATTTCATTTACTACCAATCAAATCAAAACCAAGGATATTAGGAAGGAAAACCAAACCTCAGAACACCTTCCCCCCCCACCCCTCCCGCCTTCCTGGCTCAGCTCCATTCCCGGTTCTCTCTCCCTTCTCTCCCCGGTGGCACAGGGGAACAGGGGATGCGGGTTGGGGTCAGCTCGCCACACGTTGTCTCTGCCGCTCCTTTCCTCAGGGGGAAGCTTCCTCACTCGTCCCCTGCTCCACCGTGGGGTCCCTCCCACGGGAGANGCGGTTTTTACCATGGAGTCCTGGCCATCTTGGGGAGCCTTCGCTCCACCGTCCACCTCCCTGGGCTGCAGG